>JARTUT010000997.1:0-64070 GCA_030674115.1 Micraspis discolor | reverse complement strand
ATTACAATCAGCCGGTAGGTCATTATGAATAGTGTGAAGTCTGCATAAATATTCAATATATTTTGGTTGAACGATCTCAGAGTCCAAATTAATTTTTAGTGCTCCCACGTCGAGTGATTTAGAAATAGGTTTACGATGGGTTATATTCAAAAGCAGTTTCTTTTCTTCGGGACCTCAGAGAGTAGTAATAAATTGATGATAATAGTTTTATCTCTTTCTCATTTATAAACGTCAGTTTCCAAAAACACAATATTAATCAAAAAAGTTTATTTTTTCAAGTCACTAACTTGTAACACTGACAGTTAACTTAAAAATTTTTACAAGTTAGTAGTATTTTTTCGCCAGCAATCATTGGTCATCAGGAGCATGTAAAAGAAATTGTTCAGCCTCTTCTTTACTTAATACCTTGGCCTTTTTTGGCGTATAACGCCCATTTTTTCGTTTCAGAATAGTATATCCCCGACCGCAGGGAGGGCCATAATTTACCTGAAGGATTAAATGTACTTCAGTCGCAAGGTATATACGATACTCTTCGTACTTCCGGTATGATTTTATTAATTATTTCAATAATTTCAATCAGTTTTTTCTCTCTTCAACTCATTCAATAAACTGTCTTTAAAATAAGTTACCATAGTAACATTGCGTTGTGACAATTATAATTTAGAAACATTGTCATTACTAGTTTCATTGTAAAGAAACATTGTTATTGATAATTATTGGTATCATGAGTGAAGAAGGTGTATCTGATATTGATAAAAGAGCAGCCGAAGTAGGTGAAGAATTGTTACCACCGAAATCTAGAAAACTATACGAGCAGCAGTACGATGGTTTTAAAAAGTGGTGCCGCTTAAAAAATGTGAGACAACCTACTGAAAATGCGCTGTTAGTCTACTTCAATGATAAATCAAAAGCGGTTTGTGCCTCAACTCTCTGGGCACATTACTCAATGCTGAAATCGGTTATTAACATTAGAGAAGATATTGATATAAGTAAATTTCCAAATAATTAGCTTTTTTGAAGAGAAGAAATGAGGGATTTAAGCCAAAGAAGTCAAGAATTCTCACGTTTGAGCAGGTAGATCAGTTCTTACGGGAGGCTCCGGATGATAAATATTTAATGCTTAAGGTAAATTTGGAAATGTGTTTATATTCAGAAATTTTAAGAAATCAAAATTTTTGTAGGTTGCACTTTATTTGGGCGTTGCGAGAGCTTGTCGTGGAAAAGAGTTGGTTGATTTAGAAATCGACGATGTGAGAGATTTGGGCGATTCCTTCCTAATTGCGATTAGAAACACCAAAAATAAAATTGACCGAAATTTTGTGATCAAAAATTCAGTTTTGTGGCGATATTTCGAAAATATGTGGCATTGCGGAAGACAGGGACACCTCATTCAAAATTTTTTGTTCAATAAATCAACAAAGAATGTACTACGCGAGTAGTAGGAAAAACATGTTTGGTACATTTCCACGGCAAATAGCAGCTTTCTTGAAATTAGAAAATGCGACGTCTTATACGGGACATTGTTTTAGACGAACATCTGCGTCTTTGTTAGCTGATTCGGGAGCAACAATAGACGTGCTGAAGAGACATGGAGGATGGAAATCCTCCAACTTGGCAGAGGGATATATTGAATCGTCTATTAAAAATAAACAAAAATTTCAGATAAAATATTTGGTCAAGTCGCCGATTCGTCCACTATAGTTATGACACAGTCCTCATTCTCGCTTCCTGTTTCCACAGGATTTTCGAAACAAACACCAGTTCAATATGATAAGGACCTATCTGTTACTCGTCAGTTACCTGCTGCATTAACCCAGGAAAGACTGGTCAATATGACGAACTGTCACAATATTAATTTGAATATTAACGTTAATTACCATTCTAATTAATTGTATTTTTCAATAAAATATCCCTTAAATTCGTTTGTTTGTGATTTAATCGTTCCGACACTTTCGTACCTGTTACAAGGGAGTGAAGTTGTCACTTTAGACCCGGAAGTACGAAAATTCTATTATCTTTTGAAATCTGCAAATGACAACTAAACGTCTTATTTTTCAATAAATTTTTTAAGGAAAACAAACTTGCGAACAGGGGCATTTTCTTTCATTTCCATTTTCATCATAGACCATTTTGCCCAAAAAGTATTAGGGCTGAACCTAGCTGATAATTGATTCAAGTATACCAACAAAACATCTTCAGTTACCCAAACCACACTATTTTTGTTTCGCCACTTTTTGAAGACGTCGTATCCTCGCTCGTAACTTGAAGCTGATTTTGCAGGTAATGAACTTGAAGCTACACTGCTGGCTGCCTCAATAATTTCTTTTGGTACATTCATTTTCGCTTTCGCCAAAACAAATGTAAAGAAAAATAAACAGACGTGTTCATGGTAACGCTTCCATAGGTTACGACATTTGCGACAAATTATTGAGATTTGTTTGGAATTTATCTAACCTTTTTACAAATGAGAAGCAAATGAAATATAAAACAATACACGCAAGGTAACGGGTTTTACTGGCTCAAGGAGGTAACTGACTCGCCTGAGGCTCGTCAGTTATATCCTCCATTCGCCAGTAAAAACCCTCTTACCTTGCTAGTAATGTTATATTCTATATTTATGTTTCTACACATGTACAAAATGATTCACCCCTCAGTGTTAGATAGGGAGTCTCAGATACAAAGAGGTCCAGAGATTTTGTGCGCCTGTGTCTGAAGTCTACTCCTAAACTTTTGAACAGTATCTTACTTGAAAAAGCCCCACAATCTATGTACTAGGTTGTAAATAACCACTCACAGATTTTCATCAGTTTTTTAGGAAACCAAGCTGCCTTCGTTCGAAGAACAGGTCTTCCCTATCAAAAATTATAATCAATTTGATTTTTCACTTCCAATAAACTACTGTCCTTCTAAAGTTCCTACCTAATCAAGTCAACCCTATCATTATTGAGATATGCTTGAGAATCAAATGTAAAATGAAACATTTAAGGGTATCAATTATAATGACAGGTATCAAGCAAAACGATAGGTCCCTGTTCTACGAAAGGAATTGGAAGAAAGCGATAGTATAGATTATGTGCATCTCAACCCAATGGTTTATGGCACCATATTCAGGATCTTAAACTCATTAGCGAATATGGAATCGTATATTATTCACACTCGAAATATATTAAGTACCCCAAATTATGGGACCGCATTCTTGGCGAGGGTTTCCAGATGGATGTTTCTAAGAACTGACAAGGGTTGTGTTCTCTGTTGAAAATTCAGTTAGTATCAGGTTGCTGTAGTGAGAAACGCAGATTTGTGAAGATGTGAAGTGATAACATAGTGAAATATGACCCACAAGGTATGTTTCGTATTGCCTGCTTATCTTGATAACATTTAATTTGTTGAAAATTATTGCTATAAGCCTTGTTGAAATTTAATATTAAATGACATGAATAATGTTAACGTCTGTTTTCGGTACCTATTATGTTACACACCTATGATAAGATCCAGGTGTACAAAAGAATACATTTCAACTGAATAACTCATATTTGAAATAAATATTTCACCAGAAATTTTTTGAAAATATGAACAAGACCGAAAATATTATTGAAGAACTTTCAAATATGTTGATAAATTGTTCAATTGTCGCCACTTCTGATAGATTGTTTCGTCTTTTTGTTGGCAATAAGACTAGCAATTTCAAAACATTGGAAAACGGTCTTCCACAAGGATCAGTCCTAGCGCCTTTACTTTTCAATTTATATCTCAGTGATTTACCCATGACATCATCTCAGATATTTGTTTATGCTGATGATATTGCTATTCCTTACCACCATTCGGCATTCCATACTCTGGAGGTCTGATTTGGAGATTTTAAAGAATTATTTTGCTTAGTGGCGCTTATGTCCCAACTCAAATAAATCAGAGGTATCTTGTTTCCATTTGAATAATAATGAGAAATACAGGAAATTAGCTATAACTTTCAGAGATCCTCCTATCGAATATAATTTCTATCCTAAGCACTTAGGAGTGAAATTAGATTCATCTCTCAATTACAAGGCTCATTTAAATGATCTGAGCCTAAAACTGAATACTAGGAATAATATTCTTCTGGATCATCTTGGGGTGCTGATCCTTCCACTCTACGCATAGCATCTTTATCCTTAGTTTTTTCCGCAGCTGAGTATTGTTGCTCGGTTTGGTTTAATATATATATATATATATATATTCTTTTGAACTTTTGGCTAACAATATTTAGTTAACAAACAATAAAGCATATAGATCAGGGGTTAGTGACGGGGTGTCATACAATTCGGCGTATGACATAAAAGCCTAGGAAAAAACCCCAGTAAAAAAAAACCCTGGCTCCCCGTCTAAGTGTGAAAATACAAAAATTAGCTGAAATATATTTCAGGGACTTCTTTCTTCAAGAGTGATCTTCTATTGATGGAGACAGAGACTTCTTCAAGGTGCTCACATTGAATCTGGAAATAAAAAGACAAAAGCAGAAAAAAGAACTGAATAACAAAAATACGTATCATATTCGTTTGAAATTTATAACCCATTCCAAGAAAGAGTTGGAAACATCATGAATAGCCCTAAAATCATCTTGAAATTTATATATGGGACAACTATTGATGAGATGAGGTATTGTTTCTTCTGCTTCTCCACATTCACAACTTGCGCTAGGAACTGAGTTCCATTTAAATAGCATGCCATGGTATGTTGGTACGACCATGACCTGTTTCTCAAACGATTAAGAACTGTCCAAATTTTTTCTTGGAAGATCAAAACCAGAAACTTTTTCAGAAGGATCAGAAACGAGATACTTATTGAACATTTCATAAGAGTTCCACTCAGTCTTCCATAATTCTTTATCACTTATGTTCATATTGAAGAACGTATTATGCCATAATGGTTTACGTGACTTCAATCTGGGAATTCTATTTTGTGGAAAATATGAAATAATTGGGAATAAATTGGGAAAAGAATGATATTATTCCAAGAATTCAGAGCTGCAGTCTGTCTGCGAATATGGGGAGGGACAATATTAGACAATACTGGTAATCAATGAACCGGTGTTGATCTTATGGTGCCAGTAATTATTCTCATGGATGTATTCAATTGTGCATCAATTTTTTGTGTATGTGCACTATTAAATCAAACAGAGCAACAATACTCAGCTGCAGAAAGACTAGGGCTAGAGATGCTGGGCGAAGAATGGAAGCATCAGCACCCCAAGACGATCCAGCTAATTTCTGAACAATATTATATTATTCCTAGTTTTCAGTTTTAGGCTAAGATCATTTAAATGAGCCTTGTAATTGAGAGATGAATCTAATTTAACTCCTAAGTATTTTGGATAGAAATTATGTTCGATAGGAGAATCATTGAAAGTTACAGCTAATTTTCTATATTTTTCATGATTATTCAGATGGAAACAAGATCCCTCTGTTTTGTTGGGATTTGGACATAATCGCCACTCGATAAAATAATTCTTTAAAATTTCCAAATCAGATGACAGTATGTTTTCCAGAGTATGGAAATCCGAATGTTGGTAAGCAATAGCAATGTCGTCAGCATAAACAAATTTTTGAGATGATGTAGTTGGCAAATCACTTAGATATAAATTGAAAAGTAAAGGAGTTAAACTGATCCTTTTTTCAATGTTTTGAAGTTGCTACTCTTATTGTCAATAAAAACACGAAACCTTCTATCAGATAACATATTTTCTAATAATCGTACCATTTTCCCACATTTCAGACTGGTATAGAGTTCGAACATTAATCCATCTTTCCACACAGTGTCATATGCCGAAGATAAATCGATGAAAGCAGCTCCTGTTTTCAACCTATCATTGAAGCCTGATTCTATGAAAGTTGTAAGGCTGAGAACCTGATCCGAACAATTTCTGTTTTTCCAAAAACCTCCCTGGAAATTTTGTAGAGCATTTTCTATAGAAGATTCAATTCTAAAATGGATTAGCCTTTCTAATATCTTGAAAGGAATACTCAATAAACTGATGGGTCGATAACTACTAGGATCACAAGGATTTTTTCCTCGTTTCAAAATCCCTATTAATTTAGCTTTACGAAATTCGGAAGAAAATTTTCCTGAATTCAGAATATTGTTATAGAAAGACAATAACCAAGACAAGGCCTTTTTTCCTAAATGTTTGATGAATTCTGGATAAATTCCGTCAAAACCTGCTGCCTTTCGAGATTTGGTAGATTTGATTGCAGCCCTCAATTCATCTATATTGAATGGATGTGACACATATTCTAAAGTAGGAGTTGATCTCCTAAATATCTGTAATTTTTTCTTCATATTCCTCATTTTAGATTGGGATAAATTTACTGATTCAGAGACATTAACTAGGCGGCGTGCGATTAAATTTGAATCAATTTTTGATGATGAGGAGGTAAGAGGAGTAGCTTCACCTAATTTTCTCAATATATCCCATGATCTCCTGCTCGAATGTGTAAAATTCATATTTGATACAACACTATCCCATTTCTCTTTTCGGCTTGTATTGATAGAATTCATAAGCCTTTCACATTTATCAACGGATGGTGATTTCTGATGGTCCTTGTAGGTACAGATTATCGGTTTCTTTCGACCAACCTGGAATATAATCTTTCCGGAAACCTCTTGGAACGAACTTTTTGCTGCGGCTTTCACAACACCTAAGAATCTGTGATAGTTATCATGAGTGGGTATAATCCATCTAATATCACTGTCTACCTTCTTAGCAAATTCAATCCAATTCGCTTTCTTGAAATCCCAACGAGGTCTTTTTAAACATTCTGAATATTGAATTGAACTTCTTGAAGTCAACAGTATAGGCCTATGTTGGATATGAGGAAAAACTCCTAAAATTTTACGCTTTATAGGAAGCGGTTTGCAAGTATTGTCACAAGACACTAGGCAGAGATCAGGATTGTAGCCTCTATTCCATCGAGAAGAATGAAAAGAAGGTACATCTTTTCCATCAAAAATTAAATAGAAATTATTATCTTCCATCCAGTCAGCTAAAGCTATTCCACTTCTATCATTATTATTATAACCCCACATTACGTGGTGAGAATTAAAATCACCGCAATAAATTGAAGTAAGATTCATTTCCAAATTTCTTGGGCAAATAGTATTTGGAGGTTTATGAATATTAACGATAGAAATATTACAAAATTTGAAAGAGATAAAGAAAACACCCTCAAATTCGCCTTTTTGGATTAACTCGATATTGTGAATCAATGATTTTTTAACATAACAAGCTAAACCGTAAATTTTACTAAGGAGATAATCAATGAATACATAACCTTTTATGGTTCCTCTTTGACGAAGATTTTTTTTAGTATCCGAATGTGTCTCTTGGAGAAGAATAATCTCAGCACCATAGTCCTTTGCTAATTTAGAAATATAATCACTCTTGTCCTTAGAAATACCCTCTATGTTCAAATCTAATACACAAAATTTGTCGCCTATCTGCAAGGAGGATTCTTCGAATCGGGTCTTGCGTTCCAAGTGACGATTTTTCAGATCTCCTGATGTTTGAAGTCTGCTATGGAACCCATTCAAAGGGAAATCATCATCCATAGTTGGGGAAGTATGTGATATATTACTAATTTCATTTAAAAAATAGCAGAGGAAAAATTATCGACTGACATTTATTATGGTTTAATAGTGCACATAAACAAAAAATCGATGCACAATTGAATACATCGATAAGAATAATTACTGGCACCATAAGATCTACACCGGTTATTGGTCACCAGTTTTGTCTAACATTGTCCCTCCCCATATTCGCAGACAGACTGCAACTCTGAATTTTTGGAGCAAATATTCTTTTCCTAATTTATTTCCAATTATTTCGTGCATTCTACAGAATACAATTCCCAGATTGAAGTCACGTAAACCATTATGGTATAATACATTCTTCAATATTACCAATAGCGATGAAGAATTATGGAAGATTGAGTGGAACTTTTATAAATTGTTCAATAATGAACTTATTTCTGATCCTTCTGAAAAATTCCCGATTTTGAACTTCCAAGAAAAATTTGGACAGTTCTTAATCCTTCAGAACAGGTCATGGTCGTACCAACAGCATGCTATTCAGAAGAAACAAAACCTCATCTCATCGACAATTGTCTCATATCTACATTTCAACATGTTTTAGGGCTATTCATGATGATTCCGATTCTTTATAGGAATGGGTTATAAATTTCAAAAAAATTTGTTTCGTATTTTTTGTATTCAGTATTTTTCTTCTTTTGTCTTTTTATTTTCAGATTCGATATGAGCAACTTGAAGAAACCTCTGAGTTTATTTATAGAAGACCACTCTTGAATAAAAAATCCCTCAAATATATTTCAGCTTATTCCTGTCTCTCAATACTGTCAATTGACATAAACATATCACATATACATACACATAGACCGTTCCTCACATAATGAACAGACGTTAACTTAACGCAAATGCATATTCAATCTGATATTTAATTGAATCCTAATGAGTAATTGCATTTCTCGTATCTTGTATTGAAATGTCTTTCTGATCGTGAGATGGCTTATGCTATGATGTATAGCTCAATTACATAGTCTCAGGTAACAATCACATCCTTCAATCTATGTAGCACAAGACTCTCTCAATAATTATCAAGATTTACATATTAAGATAAAGCAACCTTTACGCGATGAAGCTTAACTTTCTCAGAAAATCTCGTTTGATCAATGTATATACTGAGTGTCAATTTGAAAGCTTTCAATACGAATATCTCCGAAACTACAAAAAATAGAAAAGCAGAATTTGGTACAAATGTCATACAGACAAAGGGAACTATAACATGAGAACATTATCATGAAATCTAGGAATAGAAACAGAAGTGATTGGAAAATTGAAAACCAAAAATAAACACAAAAAAGGTGAACACTTGTTCTTGTAGAACAACGCTATCACAGTTTAAATATATTTTTCATCAATCTGGAAACACTTATCTGGTTGTCTCCTCCTTTTCCACCAGATTAAATGACCCATCGTAAAAGCTTGGTTACGCTACTGTGTTTTATTTACCAGACACCATGTTGTTCAATCGTTGAAGGAAATCAGTCGACTCCGAAAGTTAATAACACGAGCAATTAAAAATAATAAATGGTTCCATTAAAGTCGGAACGGTTCGAAATTTATGTTTCCTTGTGTCCAGAACATGGGGAGTGTTGTATGATGTTATAAAACAGTTGGCTCAGTTTTCAGTCGATTGCATTAAAAAGCCATTCATCATACTCGAAAGGCGAAACATGATCCTAAATACAATGGAAATAGTGCAGATATGGACGTCAGGTCAACAATTCGTCTAATTACGATTCAAAAAGTCATCAATGCCATGTTTTGCTACCATTTTTTTTAATTTTCCGCATTCTGAGGATTAGCAATGTGCTATACAAAAAACAAACTCTAGAAGTTCATTTTCTAGAATTCGTTATCAGTAGAGGGCTGTTAGGACTCTGTGAGATGATAAGGAGTGAATTTCTGAACATATCAAACCTGTCAAACCAGATTTAATACAGTGAGACCTCCAATGCTTATGATCTCTAGTAATTAGTAATGTGCTATACAAACAACAAACTCTATAAGTTTTTTTTAGCGTTTCTAAAAACTAAAGGGGTATAGGAACTTTGTAAGATGATAAAGTGTATATTTCTGAACATATCAAACTAGATTTAGTACACTGAGAACTCTCATGCTTATGATTTGTGAGAATTAGCAATGTGCGATACCTTAGAAGTTATTTTTCTAGCATTCATAATAACTCTAGGAGTGTAGGAACTCTGTTCCTACACCTCAGAGGTTCAGGTTTCTAGCATTTCCAATTACTAAAGAGGTAAAGGGACTCTATAAGATGATAAGGCCTGTTTTTCTGAACATATTGAAGCAGATTTAATAAACTGAGAACTCTAATGCGTATGGTTTCTGAGAATTCGCAATGTGCTATACAATCAACAAACCTTAGATGTTCTGATTACTGGTGACGTCCATGATATCAATAATTAAGTAAGGATTGGAGGATTTTGGACAAATTTAATGTAATCAAAAATTTAACACATCGCCAACGTTTCGTATCTTATGTGATTCTTTATTATCTTATAAAAATTTGATATTTTAGCCTTGATAAAGAATCATATAAGATTCGAAACGTTGGCGATGTGTTAAATTTTTGATTACATTAAATTTGTCCAAAATCCTGCAATCCTTACTTAATTCTTAGAAGTTTTTTTTCTAGCATTTATAATTACTTTAGGGGTGTAGAGACTCTGTGAGATGATAAAGTGTGTCTTTCTGAACATATTGAAGCAGATTGAATACACTTAGAAGTCTAATGCTTATGGTTTATTTTCTAGAATTCGTAATCAATTGAGCGATGTAAGAACTCTGTAAGATGATATATGTGTCTTTTTGAATATATCAACACAGATTTAATACACTGAGAAGTCTAATGCTTATGATTTTTCAGAATTATCAATGTGATATACAAACAACGAACCTTAGAAGTTCTTTTTCTAGCATATATAATAACTCTAGGGGTGTAGGAAATCTGTAAGATGATAACGTGTGTCTTTCTGAACATATCAAACCAGATTTAATACTCTGTAAAGTCTAATGTTATAGTCTAATGTATAGTTTTTTGGAAATTAGCAATGTGCTAAACAAAAAACAAACTATAGAAGTTCATTTTTTGGCGTTCGTATTCAGTAGAGGGGTGTTGGGACTCTGTAAAATGATGAGGTGTGAATTTCTAAACATATCAACTCAGATTCAATACACTGAGAACTCTAATGCTTATGGTTTCTGAGAATGAGCAATATGCTATGCAATCAACGAACTACAGAAGTTTGTTTTTCTGAACATATTGAAGCAGATTTATTAAACTGAGAACTCAAATGCTTATGGTTTCTGAGTATTAGCAATATGCTATACAATCAACAAACCTTAGAAGTACTCTTTTTAGCATTTATAATTACTCTAGGGATGTAGGGACTCTGTAAGATGATTAAGTGTGTCTTTCTGAACATATTGAAGCAGATTGAATACACTTAGAAGTCTAATGCTAATGGTTTCTGGAAAGTAGCAATGTGCTAAACAAAGAAGTTCATTTTCTAGAATTCGTGATCAATTGAGGGTCGTAAGGACTCTGTAAGATGATAAGTGTGTCTTTATGAATATATCAACCCAGATTTAATACACTGAGAAAACTAATGCTTATGATTTTTCAGAATTAGCAATATGCTATACGAACAACGAACCTTAGAATTTCTTTTTCTAGCATATATAATTACTCTAGGGGTGTAGGAAATCTGTAAGATGATAACGTGTGTCTTTCTGAACATATCAAACCAGATTTAATACACTGAGTAGTCTAATGCTTATGGTTTATGAAAATTAGCGATGTGCTATACAAAAAACATAATCTAGAAGTTCATTTTCTAGAATTCATAATCAATAGAAGGTTGTAGAGACTCTGTAAGATGCTAAGGTGTGTCTTTCTGAAGATATCAAACCAGATTTAATACACTGAGAACTCTAATGCTTATGGTTTCTGAAAATGAGCCTTACAGTCAATCAACCATAGAAGTTCGTTTTCTAGCATTTCTAATTACTAGAGAGGTGAAGGGACTCTGTAAGATGATAAGGTCTGTTTGTCTGAATATATTGAGCAGGATTCATTAAACTGAGAACTCTAAAGCTTATGGTTTCTGAGTATAAGCAATATGCTATACAATCAACAAACCCTAAAAATTTATTTTCTAGCATTTCTAATAATCAGAGGGCTGTAGTGGCTCTGAGAGATGATAAGGTGTTTCTTACTGAACATATCAAACCAGATTTAATACACTGAGAACTCTCATGCTTATGATTTCTGTGAATTAGCAATGTGTTATACAGATAAAAACCCTTAGAAGTTCTTTTTCTAGAATATATAATAACTCTAGGAGTGTAGGAACTCTGTAAGATGATAACGTGTGTCTTTCTGAACATATCAAACCAGATTTAATACACTGAGACCTCTAATGCTTATCGTTTCTGAAAATGAGCAATGAGCTATGCAATCAATCAACCATAGAAGTTTTTTTTCTAGCATTTTTAATTACTAGAGACGTAGAGGCTCTGTAAAATGATAAGGTCAGTTCTTCTGAACATATTGAACCAGATTTAATTCTCCGAGAATTCTAATGCTTACGGTTTCTGAGCATTACCAATTTGCAATACACACAACACCTATATTTTCAATATACATCTTGCATGAATTCTTGCGTGAATTCTTTTTGCAGTAACTTACTCTTGAGTTTCATTACACAACATGTCATTATCTTGTTTTGAGTGGAAGATGATATTGTGATTGACGTGAAACTGATTTTGGTTATTATGAATTCGACACATTCCTACATTTTCATTCTCAAATTCACCAATCCCTGTCATTTGGATAACGTTTGTAGTCACTTGTCCGAACAATTTAAGCAAAGGCGTTCCTCTACGGTGCGCCTCTGTCATGAAGTTCAGAAGCGGTCAAAAAGCCAACCAGTCTCCTAGTCGGTGTGGAGCAAGAAAGACATAACATTAACACAACACGACAGGAAAACGCCTCATTTGATGAGATCAAAGCTTGCCGCTGGTTGTATAGGCGTCTACTGCCCTTGTTCCCCGCCAACTTGATATAATGCAACTGTCTGCTTAGAATGTTTAGATAAACCAAACGAGCATATGCACCTCGTCAATTTCGATTCCTAGTTCATTTAAATACCGGCCAACTAGTGGTTTTTGATGGTGATAAAAAATTATTGATTCCTATTGAAGAGACAAAATAATCTTTAAGTCAGGAGAGTGATATTCTATGATTATTTTTTAACTCTTGTGAATTAATTGTGAGAAATTCTCTGAAGTATTTAAAATGACAATTGATCATCTTAACATCGAAGCAATCAATACAATTGTGCGAAAAATCTCTGGAAGGTCTGATCATAGCCTTCTCTAGCTCTAAAGTGGTCTGATTCCATGGCAAATTACGTGAGAATGTGTTGAAGGAGACAGTTTCATGCATATTCAAAGCAATAAAATTAACATGATCCTTGTTCTTCAGAATTATTGCTTCCACCTAGAGAGCTCATTATGGGCTCCCCATAAACAACAAAAACCCGATCGCTGTTTACGATCTTCATTAAAACCTACCAGATAATTAGTAATTAGAGAAAGAACACGAGACTCGCCAATAACTGTAACTCACTGCAAGCAGTTTACATTTTAATTCACTGGAAACTGAATTCTCGATGATTATCTGGTAATATATTATCGAAGGTAAAATATTTGATTTCATGTACATTCTCGAATATGTTTTGTAGTTAATCGGCATCCCACTGATTCGTAATTAATAATCAACATTAAATATGGTTGTTTCAGGCTAACCGACGTTCTGGGTTCTTTCTCTACGTCATTTTCGTCATTCTTTTCCTGCTTGTGTGGTGATCGAATGGAATTCCTTCATCCGATTGACGTGAGTACCAATTAGAGAGGAACGCAGCATATGTACCCACCGGTCGTTGAAAAGGAGCGGCATAGCATGTTGATAGCCTCCTGTCATCCTTAAGTAGTTTTCTCAATTATAATACATGTCAGACACGTACATTAGTGTTGCTAAATATAAGTCGTAACACACTGAATTTATAACCATACTTATGCTACAACGCTAACTTATTAACATTATGGTTTTTATTGACCATCAGCTGATAAATAATTTATGATTGGGTCTCAATAAAATAGAAAAAATTTATTGTTATAGATGCGAAGAGTGTCACAGGTAAAGCGATAGCAGTTGCAGCTGCTTGTTGAGTAACGAGCCTGTCAGAAAATGATTGTTATCTTGCTTAAGTAGGAACGCGATGGAATTGATGATGGTTGGAAAGATCAAAGTGTAAGGAGTTGTTGTCAACAGTGACAAAATCGAGGTTTAGTTGAAAGATTCACGATAATGTATCCTTTTATGGTGAGATAATATTACTAGACAACTCCTCGATGGTTCCTAGATAATATCCTATGGTCGATGAGTTTTAAGGTTGGAATGAAGACATTTTGAGTGTGTACCCTAGTAATTTTTGTTTTATAGTAGTTATACGACGTACGTATACGACGTACAGCATTCAATCATGTGGAGCCGATTAAAGTGTATTCAATGTTAATAAACGGTTTATACATAAAATGGGTACAAGTTCATGTCGTCTATGGGCTGGTTGGTGGTGGAAATCCTAGATTGACAAGTAGGCTGATGTGAGATCAAATCGGTTTAATATTCAATAGGCGGAGCTCGATGTTTGCAACGCGCAACTGTGGTTTAGATCATAGATTAAAGAGAATAATAAAGATGGAAACTGCCTTGTATTGCCAGTACTAAGATGTCTAAAATACTGGTGTGTGCACAAGTCAAATTCTGAATGGAAACGTCATTTTACTTTTTGGGAATATTTGATAGATTTCACCGATTAACTGGCTTTCAAATAAATATTCTTGTGATGCGAGTTCTGATCACCTAATGCTTTCAATTAGTATGATTTATCCATTATTTTTCTAATACATTGAAGTATGATTTTTTTCACTAATACATGGTCTCTTGCTCAAACATAAATGTTTTCAGTATTATTCTATTAGGATTCTACAAGCCTGATTTATGGTTAGTTGATGCTCATTTATGTATGTTTTATTAATTTCTGATCTGATCATTCTGGATTAGCAGGGAAAAGTTTGTAATATCAGTAGGAATGTTTTCTATTGGGCTTGAGAAGGAATGCTTTGGGAGGTCTGGTTCAAAGTAGTTATTACAGGATGGCATGGGTGATTTGGGAGCTCTCTTTCTGTAATGATGAAAAAATATGTATTCTCATTCTCAAAAAGTTTTAATTTAACATATAAAGTAAATAATTTCAATATATTTATATAATATTCTTTTGAACTTTTGGCTTACAATATTTAGTTAGCAAACAATAAAGCATATAGATCAGGGGTTAGTGACGGGGTGCCATACAATTCGGCGTATGACATAAAAGCCCAGGGAGAAAACCTCAGTGAAAAAAACCCTGGCTCCCCGCCTAAGTTTGAAAGTACAAAAAGAAGCTGAAATATATTTAAGGGACTTCTTTCTTCAAGAGTGGTCTTCTATTGAAGGACCCAGAGGCTTCTTCAAGTTGTCCACATCGAATCTGGAAATAAAAAGACAAAAGCAGAAAAAAGAACTAATTTGATCAATTATATCTATGAAAATAAGTGTTTGAAATGCGTATATCTTTTGAGGATTTTTGAAAAGCACGTATAATATTTAGTTGTTACTTGATATAGAACAATTTCACTTGAGTCATTAAATAAATCATTTCTTCTCACCTGTGGCACACTGAAAGTTCGTAAATGTTCATCCGCAGCACTAGACTGTCCACATGAAAGCCAAAAACACATTATAAAAAATGGATAATCACTTTTCACACACTTTTATACAAAAATGACATTCGAATAAATTTGAGTGGCGCTACCTGGCGGAGAGAAAATGAAAGAATCCCCATGTCGCCAAACATGTAAAACAAAATCGGAGGAGTGCACACACCAGTATTTCAGACATCTTAGC
Organism: Micraspis discolor; assembly: GCA_030674115.1. Taxonomy (NCBI): domain Eukaryota; kingdom Metazoa; phylum Arthropoda; class Insecta; order Coleoptera; family Coccinellidae; genus Micraspis; species Micraspis discolor. The sequence continues at coordinate 48,430 of JARTUT010000997.1, read as the reverse complement.
CAGTACTAAAAAGCGACTAACTTTTGGCAGTAGTTGTCAGTTTTGATACAGTAGATGGCACCCTAGAACGATGGTTCTTTATAATTCTGTCACCAAACCCACTCGGCTCCAGAGAGTGCACAAAGTACCTCCTCGGCTAGCTCTAGAGCTGAGACTACTTATAAACGGGCGCCACTCTCTTTTATGATAATACAAAGAAAAAAAAAAGAAGAAAGTACACTAAAGATCTCAGGGTTGCAAAAGAGAGAAAATAACGAACGCACTCTCAGGATGCCAAACGAGCCCGATCACACAAGCGGGAGGTAGTGGCTGGTAGAAAGAATATAGAGCAATTATTTAATAATATAATGAGCCCAAATGAAATACACAAGGTCCCTCAAACGAGGATATATCTTACAGAAGGTAGATCACTAACTAGTTCTTACTTCACAACCCGAATATTCGATATAATGCTTTATCTCTTACTAAACAAACAGTAATATCACCCCAAGGTATATACTTAGAGCCTCGATGGTAATCGTTACAAATAGCTCTTTACTTACATCTAAGCGACCTTCTCGATAGGTCGGGTTTTATGTACTAAACAGTATTCACTGAATTGGGCCTCTTTGATACTAATCAATCTTAACTAAATTCTACAGACTAACCTTCTATAACAGTCTAGGTCGTGGCTTGACTGAAGTACAAAAGGATATAGTTTCTCAAACCATAATTATTCTCACAGTCTCGTAGATGGAAACTGGGCTCAAATATATTCCTGGACCAACGTAGTACAATTTCTCACAGTAATGCGCCCTGGGTAGACGACAGGTGTGGTATCTTAGATGGCGAAATCTGGTGGAGGTCCCCAAAGACAGCTCCCACGGCAGTACATCAAAGACAGCCTAGACAAACAGCTCGAAGACTTCAAAGACAGTTCAGAATCTGCGGTACCTCGCAACGGTACAATAATAATTCCCAATTCGAAGCAGAATGATGCAATCCCACGTCGTTTTTCCAAACAAATACGCCACTCCGCTAACGCGCAAAAATCTCACCAACGAACAAACCAAACCAACATGATAAGATTTCTCTCAGGGCTTCAGTTAAAATCCTGTTCAGATCCGCAAAATTGCTATCAATTACTCCAGGACATTTCAACCAAATATATCCGGAAGAACGATGTAATTGACAACCTACGTCACATGATCACAGAAAAGGACCACCGACAACGTACGAGATAAGCTGGCAAACTACCGCGACTAACGCCACCAGTTCGGTTTGCAGGTACTAACTAGAGCGGGAATTTTGAAACCGTGACAATTCTTTTTCAACATATTGCCATGCAATCCGGCTCAATAGGCATTAGGAGAAATCATTCTTTTTCTCATCATTTGTAGCATTGCAATGTGAAAGTTACTAGCTTTTTTGTACTGGCAATACAAGGCAGTTTCCGTCTTTACTCTCTTTAATCTATGAACTAACCCACAGTCGCACGTTGCAACGTTGCCAACATCGAGCTCCGCCTATTATAGTATATAACATTACTAGCAAGGTAAGAGGGCTTTACTGGCGAATCGAGGATATAACTGACAAGCCGCAGGCTAGTTAGTTACCTTCTTGAGCCTTTATTGAAAAATATGACGTTTAGTTGTCATTTGCAGATATCAAAAGGTAATAGCGTTTCTGAAACGAAAAAATGAGCATTATACGCCAAAAAAGGCCAAAGTATTAAGCAAAGAAGAGGCTGAACAATTTCTTTTACATGCTCCTGATGACCAGTGGTTGCTGGCGAAAATTTGGGATTTTTGGATGTTGTCGATGTGACGAATTTCTCTTCTTAAACATGAATGATGTAGAAGATATGGAAAAATACCTTATTGTGACATTGTGGCAAACAAAAAATTTAACAAGATTCTCCATAACCGATGATGGCTGCAGCTTCAAGCCCTGCATATTATACAGAAAATATGTAAATCTTCGGCCTCCTTGAACAGAAAGCCTATATGTTTTTGACATACCGACATGGAAAGTGCATTTCCCTTAATGCTGGCCAGCACACTATTGGTGGTGTCCCAAAGCAAATAGCGAAATATTTAGGTTTAAAAGACCCAGAGTTATACACCGGCCACTCTTTTCGCAGAACTGGAGCCACTATGGTTGCGGATTCGGGTGGAGATATTTTAGCACTAAAGCGTGTAGGAAGGTGGAAAAGCGATGAGTTATGTCGATAATTCGGTCAACAAAAAATCGAAATGTCTAGCAAATTATTTGGTAGTAAGGAGAGTACAAATGTTCTGCAGTCCTCGAGTTCAGCAGTTTCTGAGTCAACAGATGGTTCATCATCATCAGTATCAACTCTTTCATCATCAAAAATCTGTGTTACTGGAAAAAACAATTGTACCATGATTTTCAAAATATATGATGATAAAACAAAATTTTCTAATGTAAATAAAACTACTAACTTATAAATTTTAGCAAGTTAACAGTCAGTTTTATAAGTGAGTGACTTGATAAAATAAACTTTCTTGATTAATATTGTGTTTTTGAAACTGACGTTTACGAATGAGAAATAAATAAAATATTAAACCGATTTGATCTCACATCAGCCTACGTGTCAATTGAATACCTACCTTACATTCCATTCAACCCGAGCAAAAATTCATTCGAACATGAAGTCCGCCCCTGTTATACCTAATTTTTCATCGACAATTTATCAATTCATAAATAAGCACGGGAAACAAATTAAGTCTTAAAAATAATTTATGACCAAGAAACGTTCGTTGGATACAACCTTAATCAAATTATTGCATGTTTTCCTCCCACTAAAGGTTCGACCTGAAATATACTATCGTGTTCTGCCGACCGTAGGTTTCTATCGCGCGGCGAATTTGAGGTAATAACCACGATGTCCATTGATCTCCTTTATTTAAGTCCTCGGTTTTTTGACAACATTATTAGTTCTATGCACGCCAACTACCCTCCTACCGTGCGAAAGATCGTGCGATGCCGGTTCTATTCCTTTTTAATCGCGATGACATGAAGAATTGATCGATGAGCTAGAAAAAACTGACACTATCAAATTAGCAGTGGGCAGATGAGTTTAGGTTGTCACATTTTCAAAATTGATTAATTGTCCAACAGGTGGTAACATAGTCGAACCAGAAGTCCAGAACTAAACAAACAGAGAGAGGTGTGCCACAGGGTTTGGTGCTTGGGTGGGTATTAATCGAAGTTCTCTACGTTCTGTTCAATACACGTATCCCATCACAGAAATTGTTGAGCTCTAAATCTGACTCAAATCGTCTACCTCTTAGTTCTTTTTTGACTTAAGGAAACAAATGGAAGTCACATGGAGCAACGTCAGGAGAGTAAGAGGGATGAACCCTTATTTCAACCCCTAATTCTTTATGCGTTAATTGACAAATCGTTGATCTATGAGACGGAGGTTCATCTTCAACTGATTTACAATAGTCTTTAAAATTCTTATGACAGTCAAACACGCTAGATATTGATAAACTGTTATCTAGAGATGTTGCGATATTCTCGCAACAAAGGACAGTTTATGGAATTTGGGGTAGTGGCCGTTACTTCCAAGAATGCCTTCTGTCGGACGGAATTTTGGAAATCCCTAAACTTAGCTACCTGTACGACCTCTCTCAATTATTCAAATTCATTCTCTCTACACTTCTCAAGGTGGTCACTTCTACGAGTAAGTTCTCCTTTATCAATTTACTTTTCAAGAGTCTATAACGGCACTCAGAACTACAAGTTCCTCTAAAGATCTCTCAAAATAATCTGTTTTCGGGTCAGTTAGCCACCCTAGTTCATGTGTATGTGAATTACTCAGTTGAAATTCTCTACGTAAAAGAAAAAGGTTGTGAATTGTGAATCTGTGAAGCAATTGCATATCGCCAAGCCACAATTCGTTAGTGAAAATCTCATCCGAAGTGCCTGCACCTTATTCAGAGAAATCTACCCTCGACGACTGAAGCAGAGTTGTGGTGAACTCCAAACAACAAATAAGGTCAGATCTTTTTATCATTTAAGATTACCAGAAGTGCCCAAGATTGAGTAGAGAAGTTCAAATCCTTGGTTATTATAGACACCTAAAAACTCTTTCTGTGAGTGTAAACTCAAGTGCCGAACATTGTGTAACTATTCTTATCTGTGAATACATAATTCTATTATAACTACAAACTTGTTTTCATTCACCTTGCAAACATCTTTTCTACCAAAGATAATTTTTGGATCTACTGTTATAGTATAATCAGCGACTCAGGAAGTGCGCTGCCCTTCATTAAGCAGGTTATTATTATTATTTCTAATTTTGTACCCGCACAAGATATGCTATAATTTGAAAAGTTTCAGTTGGTGTTTTACGCAAAAAATTTTATCGCGCCCCTTGCTACACTTTCATTTTTGGATAATAGATTCTAAAAGCACTGACAATTCAATAGTTGATTTGTAAAAATGTCAGAAATTAAATCGAAGCCTACTGGCGGGGTAATATATTGAATATAAGGCTTTCATATCACATTTTTAGGTTATAAAATTATATAATAGGATGTCAAATATCTCACATCCGCTTTTTTTCAATGCTTTATAAAAAGTTTTGTTCAATGATCTGTTTCCATCTAGACGGCAACTTCATAATACCTCCCTCGTAGAAGCCCCCTCCTTATTTGCAAAGAACTCGGACAGGCACTTTTCACAAGCCTCTTTTGAGTTCAACACCACCAATGGCCTTCGCCATGGACAGGAACAGGTGGTAATCACTTGGCGCTATGTCCGGGCTATATGGTGGATGCGATAAAACCTCCCATCCGAGCTCCCGTAGCTTCTGACGAGTCATCAACGAAGTGTCCTGGTGGAACACTACCCAAGTAGCATTTTTTGTTTTATAAAAGAGCTAATACACTCTTCGACACTGCCTTATAAAATTCAAATTTATATAATGTAGATACAATAAATTTTCCCTGCCCCCTATACCTCCTCTATTGGCCTTAAATGATACAATTTATAACTTTCCTATAAGTGTCGACATAGACTTATGGTTTTTCCGATAACCATTTGAACACTTTTAAAATCCTATCTATAAGACTCTTATAAAACTCCAATATGGAGACGATACTGTTTCCGATACCTTTCTGTTGTTGTTTCAATTACCTTCCTGGATGAAAACGCGCATGCGCAACTTTGTCGTATTGTTTCACTCTAATTCAACGTCAAGTAGTATTCATCTTTATTTATCTATTGGTTTATTGGTTAGTTGAATTCAGAAACAACCCAATAACATTATATATGAAGTTGAAGATATATAGTTGGTTTTATTGAACGCTTACAAATTACATTTCTTATAACCGCGAAGAAAATCTTGAAGGTAATTGAGCAAACATTTGCAATTTTTCTACACTGTATGAAATCGAATTTTACCTCCGAATATCACTTGCGAATATACGAAAGTTTTGAATTTTTTATTGAATAATATACAAATCAATTTCGATTATTTTTTAAATACAATCCTTGACATCACAGCTTGGTACCCCATCAGGACCAGAGGTCAGCTTATTGAGAGCTTCCTGGCTGCAGCATCAACTAGATCCGGTGTTATTGAACTCATATGGATTGTATCCCGCCAACCAACGTCCTCCACACAACATGAATCTCCATCCACAACAGGATCGTACACTGAGCCAAAGTATTCCGCAAAAGCGTTAGCGACAGCCGTCGGCTCGCAGAAGGTCGTCATCCTTCATCCTACCGGGAATCCTTGAGCCACCTTTTCTCACTAATATATATCCAAAAAGAAGAAGGATCTCGAATTATATTATTCTCCGATTGCCGAACAAAATCTCTATAAGCCAGGTCAATATCGTGCTTGATGATTTTCTAAGGTTCTTGTATCTGGCCAAATATGAATTTTCACCATACCTCCTGTAGCATCTCAGTGATCTCTCCTTCCTCAGTATGTTCTCAATTATGGCAGAGCTGAACCAACTGGGAAAACGTCTCCTCCTCTTGACCTTATAAGGTACAGTTTTCAAATATATATTATCCAAGATTTTATCAAGTCATGACAACTAAACGTAATTTTTTCCATAAATTTTTGGAAAATAAACCTGCGAACAGGGGCATTTTCTTTCATTTCCAATCAGCTTTTCAGCATAGACCATTTTGCTCACAAAGTATTAGGGCTGAATCTAGCTGATAGTTGATTCAAGTAGAGCAACAAAACATCTTCAGTTACCCCAATCACACTATTTTGTTTTGCCACTTTTTGAAGACGTCGTATTCTCGCTCGTGCCTTGTAGTGCAGTCAAAATGATGGTGAAATCGGGTTTTCCCTATACCGCTGATTTTATAAGAAATAATCAGAAAAAACCGAAAACTGTGGACAAAGTAAAACAATTTCCAAACACCGGGAAGGGGAGAAAATGAAAAACTACCCAAAATACGATTTTTTGGTTAAATTTCGAAATATCAAAAAGTTTCAAACAAAAGCTGTATAGTGGAAAATTCTAGTCCAAATTATGTCCTTCATCGTTCTCGAAAGTGAATTTATACTGATAAACAGCGTATTTCTTTATTTGCGCAATAATAATTATTTTAAATTTGGCGCTCGATGAAATGACTACCTGAACGCTGAACCGAACATCTGGCAGATATTTGCCAGGGTTGGACTCTCGTCTCGTTTGGTTTTGTATTTATTACATCGAACCCTAGACTATGATTTTGAGTTTATCGGAAACCGACAGTTTGGGTAAAACGATGTTCGGTGTTCTAATCTGATGTGCTTGCAATGCGATATAGATTCTTCAATGGAGGCTAGAAGTGATATAAAAATAGAAAAGTCAAAATTGGATAAATTATAAAAAGAAATTTTGTAATTTGACGAATCTGAAATTCAAATTTTATCCCAATCACACTATTTTTGTTTTGCCACATTTTTAAGTCGTCGTATTCTCACTCGTACCTTGAAGATAATTTTGCAGGTAATAAACTTGAAGCTACAAGTTGATGTATCTGAATCAGTCAATATATCCCAGTCTAAAATAAGGAATATGAAGAAAAATTACACATATTCAGGAGATTAGCTTCTACTTCAGAACATATGTGTCACATCAATTCAATATAGATGAATTGAGGGCTGCAATCAAATCGACCAAATCTCGAAAAGCCGCAGGTTTTGACGAAATTTATCCAGAATTCATCAGTTAGGAAAAAAGGCCTTGTCTTGATTATTGTCTTTCTATAACAATTTTCTGAATTCAGGAAACTTTCCTACCGCAGGCTAAAGTAATAGATATTTTGAAACGAGGAAAAATCCTTGTGATCCTAGTAGTTATCGACCCATAAGTTTATTGAGTGTTCCTTTCAAGATATTAGAAAGGTTAATTCTTTTTAGAATTGAATCTTCTATTGAAAATGCTCTACAAAATTTCCAGGGAGGCTCTAGGAAAAATAGAAATTATTCAGATCAGGTTCTCAGCCTTACAACTTTCATATAATCAGCCTTCAATGATAGGTTGAAAACAGGAGCTGCTTTCATTGATTAATCTTCGGCATATGACGCTGTGTGGAAAGATGGATTAATTTTCAAACTCTATATCCATCTGAAATTTAGGAAAATGGTACGATTATCAGAAAATATGTTTCGTGTTTTTATTGACAATAAAAGTATCCATTTTAAAAGATTGAAAAACGGTCTTCCTCAAGGATCAGTTCTAGCTTCTTTACTTTTCAATTTATATTAAGTGATTTACCCACGACATCATATCAGAAATTTGTTTATGCCGACGACAGTGCTATTGCTTACCAACAATCGGATTTCCATAATCTGGAAAACATACTGTCATCTGATTTGGAAATTTAAAAAAATAATTTTATTGAGTGGCAATTATGTCCAAATCCCAACGAAACAGAGGTATCTTGTTTCCATCTGAATAATCATGAAAAATTTAGGAAATTAGCTGTAACTTTCAATGATCCCCTATCGAACATAATTTCTATCCAAAATACTTAGGAGTTAAATAGATTCATCTCTCAATTACAAGGCTCATTCTAAAACTGAAAACTAGGAATAATATTCTTCAGGAAGAAATTAGCTGGATCATCTTGGCGTGCTGATGCTTCCACTCTTCGCACAGCATCTCTAGCGCTATTTTTTTCTGCAGCTGAGTATTGTTGCTCTGTTTGGTTTGATAGTGCACAATTGAATACATCCATGAGAACAATTACTGGCACCATATGATCCACACCGGTTTATTGGTTACCAGTTTTGTCTAATATTGTCCCTCCCCATATTCCCAGACAGACTGCAGCTCTGAATTCTTGGAACAAATATCATTCTTTTCCCAATTTATTCCCAATTATTTCATATATTCCACAAAATAGAATTTTCAGATTGAAGTTACGTAAACCATTATGGCATAATACGTTCTTCAATATGAACATAAGCGATAAAGAATTATGGAAGACTGAGTGGAACTCTTTCTTAATGTTCAATAAGTATCTCATTTCTGATCCTCTTGAAAAAATTCCTGGTTTTGATTATCCAAGAAATATTTGGACAGTTCTTAATCATTTGAAAACAGGCCATGATCGTACCAATAGCATGCTTTTCTGATGGAACTCAGTTCCAAGCGCAAGTTGTGAATGTGGAGAATCAGAAGAAACAATACCTCATATCACCAATAGTTGTCCCATATATAAATTTCAAGATGGTTTTAGGGCTATTCATGATGTTTTCGATTCTTTCTTGGAATGGGTTAATTATTTCAAACGAATATAATACGTATTTTTGTTATTCAATTCTTTTTTCTGCTTTTGTCTTTTTATTTCCAGATTCGATGTGGGAAACTTGAAGAAGTCTCTGTCTCCATCAATAGAAGACCTCTCTTGAAGAAAGAATTCCTTCAAATATATCCCAGCTTATTATGGTACTTTCACACTTAGGCGGGGAGCCAGGGTTTTTTTACTGGGTTTTTTCCATAGGCTTTTATGTCATACGCCGTCACTAACCCCTGATCTATATTCTTTATTGTTGGCTAACTAAATATTGTGAGCCAAATGTTCAAAAGAATATGTATACTGTTTGGTTTATGGTCGGGGGCCTAATGAGAGTCTATAGGAATTGGTCCGATTCGACCGATTTTTCTTTTATTCATAACTTTGGAATGGCTTGATCAATCTTGATGAAATTCTCTGTGTAGAACAATATGATTATCTTCTTTCAATAATTCCAACACTTTTTCAAAAATACAGGGTGGGAATTATGATGAGTTCAGATTAAGTTTTGCAGGTTGAAAAAACACCCTGTACATGTCGTTTTCAAAATTTTCTACATGCTTCAGATTCTATCATAAGTTTACATTATTATTAATATTATTATTATTATTATTATTATTAGACAGATAAGAGTTGAGGCCATGCCTATAAACTCACAAAATTTAACATATAAGAAAAAAGTGCTTGATTATACAATAAGAGACAATTTCCAAAACAAAAATACAAAATAAGCAGTCCTTCAAAATCATCCATGAAGAAGCCAACCATCGTAGTTGTTCTTGAATGAATTCACAGACGACGACCCAACCACAGATGAAGGCAAGGTTCCACACACCAAACACCCGATTCGCCAAGAAGTGCTGCCTCTGAACCGTCCTGAAGTTCTCTCTTCTCAGTTTTAAACAGTGACCCCGCAAACGGCAATCCGTATTCATCGTGAACAAGCGACGCAAGCTCACACCAAAGAGATCGTGCAAAGCACGGAAAGTTGTTAAAGGTCACCACGAGTTCTCCGGTCAGCGAACCTAGGCAGGCTCATTATGGATAGTCTTTCATCATAAGAAGGGCGCGAGATTCCGTAGGAATACGTGTGGCACGACGCTGGAGGTTTTCGAGCAGGGACATATCGCGAGACAGAACCGGACACCACACAGGACCAGCGAACTCGAGGATGGGTCGCACATAAGTTCGGTAAACCAGCGCACATGTATGTGGGTCACACTTGCCAAATGACTTCTGCAGCAGAAACAAGGATCTTTTGCCCTGCTTACAGTCTGGAAGATGTGTTCAGACCAACTCAAAGTATCCGTCACTATTACACCCAGATCACTATGGCTGCTTGAAACAGGAATGGGGATACCATTAAGTGAGTATTGATGTCGCGGATTCCGAGCACCCATGTGAAGAACCACACACTTATCACTGTTGAGTGGCAGCTGCCAGTCCTGGCACCACCTCGAGATAGAGTCAAGATCGTCCTGAACAATGCCGGCACTAGCGGGATTACAAATAATTTGTGTCATCTGCAAATTGGGAGATATTCGAGACAACGGAGGAGGGTATTCGGATATATAACAGAAACAAAAGTGGACCCAAACAGACCCCTGGGGTACTCCACTCAAAACCTCTCTGGGAGAAGAAAACGACCGACACGAACCTTGAAAGATCGGTTTGAAAGAAATGCCTCAATCCAAGCAAGCGCCCACGAATGCCAAAGTGCTCAAGTTTGTATAGGAGGCGTCTGTGGGGCACGGTCGATACGGGAAAAGTCAAGGTAAATCACATCAACAGGATTACCCTGTCGAGGACATCGACCAGGCATCAACACAGTCGAGCAGATTAGTGATTACCGAGCGACCCGGCAGAAAACCATGTTGGCATCGGGGATAAGGTTATGACCCAGCGCAAACTGCAGCACCTGTCCATGGATAACTCTTTCGCAAACCTTCGCAACAATTGGTACCAGGCTGATAGGACGGTAGTTAGACAACGCTTGTTTCCTTCTTGAAAATAGGTGTCACACGTGCACTTCTCCAGTCAGACGGCAGTGATGAAGTCGAAAATGAGCGGGCAAATATAAGGGAAAGAGGCAGCGAAATGGAGTGGCACACTCTTTCAGAAGTCTGGATGAGATTCCGTCAGAACCAGGTGAGGAGTCAACTTTGAGAGCAGACAAATGGGTCTCACAATGGATGGAGAAAAATTACATCACCAAGTTCAGCGGATAAGCGAGGATTAATCATCCTAGGTGGATGGCCAGTTTCATGCGTGAAAGATGCCGCAAAGGAATCAGCTAAAACGTTAGCAGACTCTTCCGGACCCGAACACAGTTTGTTGTTCTGGTCGTAGACCAATGGAGTATCCACCTTAGAGTTCAAAGTTGATCTGACATATTTGAAAAATTTCTTGCGGTCTTTAGATTTCGCTATTTTAAGTTCGTACTCCTTTGGCATTTTTTTGTGGCTGATAGGTAACGAAAATGCTCGGTGAGCATCATAATCTCTTCGTTTTCTGCCACGAACATACCTCTGCCAGATTGACCTCTTATATGACGAATCTGCCTGAGGATTTCGGCATTGATCCAAGGTTTAGTAGGAATGAAAGAAACATCCCTCGTGACGGTGCAGCGGTCATACAAACCCAGTAAAGTCTCAGTAAAAGAGTTCCACATCACCTCCACATCAGCAGCAGGTTGCAGCAAGCTCACCCAGTCAACTCCTTCGGAAACTAACAAGTTTTTCGTAGTCAGTGATCTTGATTGACTTGGTAGCTATATTATTTGTGGAAGGAAATTTAAGTAGTAAAGTTGACCGAATCACAACATGGTCGGATTTCCCGAATGGTGGATGCTGTTCGATGTTGGACACAATGTCGGTATCATTAACGAGAATCAAATCTAGGAGGGAAGGAGACTGTGTACCTCTGAAACGAGTTGGAAAGTCGACCAATTGTGAGATCACTATCACGGATCATGTCAGCAAAAACAGCTGATGCCCTGTTATAGATTTTTGATGATAAGGGCCAAACTACATCCGGCATGTTAAAATCACCAGCTATGTAGAGGTTCTTCTTCTTAGCTGAAAGACTTGCGAGCAAAGCGGCGAGTGGTCCATCAGAGACAGAGGGGCAGGGACGATAGATGCAACCAATCGAGAAACAGCAGTAATTGCCCTGAAGAGTTCAATGAATAAAGAGTCGATTCCTGGAAAATTGGGACTCGAATGCTGGACAGAGAATGAATTGTGGATTTGGCTGGACACATAAATGCACACACCACCGTAGCCCACAGTTGTTGTGCTGTCACTTCTGTGAATACTGTAGCTGGCAAAGTGTCCAAGTCATCCGAATGTCGGGACGAACTGGAGCGTTCTTATTTTTTTGGCACACATCCAGTTTTCCTAGAAAAATTTTCAAGGATGAACAATATCGTTATTTCGCTCCAAAGCAGCGAGGATATTCTGAATTAGAATGTAAACCGGTGTCGTCCAATGATACAAAGCTCTTCCTGAGTCCTAAAGTAGTTCTTCCAAATTCTAAATTCATATTTAATCACTCATATTCTGATGTATAAAATCATTTAATCCAGAAAATATCTTTATACCTACCTACTTAAACCAAAAAATCTACAACTTATACAGAATAAACATTCGAAACATATCATAAACGGCAAAACTAAGGATTAACACAAAATTTACATAGAATGTTCGAAAATCCTTTCAACTAGGTGTTCTCTACTTCTAATTTCAACCTTATAAACTTTGTTTTCAGATATCCCTTCACAAAATAGTCTAAAGGGTTCAAATCTGGCGATCTTTGTGGCCAAGCAATAGGGCCTCCACGACCAATCCATCTGTTCGGATAATTTACATCTAGGTGATTTCTCACATTCAATGCAAAGTGAGGTGGTGCTCCGTCATGCTGAAAGTGCTTAGAGTGGATATGTACATTTTCCAATAGATTTGGTAAAATATTTTCCAAAAAATCTAGGTAAATTTCACCATTTAATCTTTCCGCAAAATGTGAGGGCCAACTAAATTTCATCTATTGTTCCAAGCCAAATATTGGCAGAAAATCTGTGTTGTGTATTATGACTCTTCTTCAAATGCGGGTTGTCTCTTGCCCATTCGTGGGAATTGTGGATATTAAAAATTCCATTCTTAGTGAACATAGCCTCGTCGCTGAATAGGATACAAAAAATAATTCGTTGGTGACTAATAACCCAACGACAAAATTGTAATCTTTGGGGCAGATCTTGTGGCAACAGTTCTTGCACCTTTGGTAGTGGTATGGGTGGAATTGTCCTTTCTTCAAAGTCTTGCTCACTTTGCTCTGCGAAATTCCTAATTCGGTACTAATTTGACGAGTACTAATAGACGGTTCCTCCACCACCCGTTCAACAATTTGAATCGAAATTTCATTTTGAGTAGGCCTATCTATGTGCTCTGCCTGGATATTGCCCATGTTCTTTAGAATAATGGAATACTCGTCCGAAAGTACATTTATTTGGTTGACGTCGGTTGGGAAATCGTCTGTGGTACTCCATTTTGGCTTCATTTCCATTTCCGTCACAAAACCATAAACAAAAATTATATCTGCATATTCCGCATGAGTAAATAATTGAGAAAAATTGAAATACACTTCTTGTGACAGATTATTTATTAAATATTCTCATTCTGTGGTTTACTGTGATGGTAGCCAGGATCTTAAAGAACTTGATTTAAATAGAGATTTAATTTTCATGGAGAATTTTCAATTTCATTAAAATTATTTATCATACATTCGTGATTCAATATTTTACATACCATAAGTGAGTACATTTTTGAACAGAAACTACTGTGTTTTAGGTATATTCGTTTTATAGAAAACCGGAAGTGTGCCGAAAATCACCTGAATAATGACTCAATTTTATGTTAATCCATAATTTGCCTTTCATATGTTTGAATGTTTATTCTGTATTTGTAGTAGTAGTATGTAGTTTTTTGGTTCACGTATTATAAAAAATATTTGAATTAAATGATTTTATACATCTGAATATGAGCGATCAAAAATGAATTTCGAATTTGCAAAATTTATTTTAGGACTCAGGAAGAGCTTTGTATTATTGGACGATACAGCTTTACCATCTAGTTCAGAATATTCTCAAGGCCTTGGAGCGAAAACAGGATATTGTTCATTTTTCTAGGAAAATGGTCGTGTTTCAAAAAATAAAAACGCTCCAGTAATGTAAACCTTTGGTAGAATCTGAAGCAAGTAGAAAATTTCTGAAAACGGAATGTACAGGGTGTTTTTTCAACCTGCATAATTAATCTGAACTTATCATAATTCCCATTCTGTATTTTTGAAAAAGTTGGAATTATTGAAAGGAGACATTCATATTGTACTTCTCTACACAGAAAATTTCATCAAGATTGATCAAGCATACCAAAGTTATGAATAAAAGAAAAATCGGTCGAATCGGACAAATCACCCTGTAGACTCTCAATGAAGGCCCCGAACCATAAACCCAACATTGTTCCGAAACTATATTGACTACTGTATATTTCACCTAAAATCTGACGGTCTCCTAGGAATCACCCTGTATAAAAATGCCAATCTGTCTACTCGAAAGATACCGAGTGTAACGTTGGAGAAACTGATTTCATCCAGAATTAATTGTTACTTAGAGAACTAAACCGATAATTTGTATAAGGACTATAAAAAATTACCATCCGTTAATAAATCTGAAAGGCATCAAAATGGCAAGACAAGGGCCTCTGAAAATTAAACGAAAACGAAAGAGAAATTAATAATGAAATTCTGAAAAAATGAAAAATGACTCGAAAGAAAATCGAATGTTGGAGTATCGACGTCTGCCTACCTGGTTCCACAGTACGGCTGATTCAACGTGTCCAAGCACTCACGAGCAAGAATAGTCACTTTTTCACCAGAGTTCCAACTTGTAGAATTAACGAGAAATTTATTGCGAAAAAAGTGTTTTGCACTGCAGGACGAGCGCGGCTTCAGAACTCTGTCTGTTCGACATAGGTCATATGCTCCAACATATGTTACGCGTCAATCGGAAAGTGAAATGAACATATACAGAGTGTATTATTATTGAATCGAGCATGCAACTCGGAACAGAAATGAATGAATTCAACAAAATTTAATTTAACTAATAAGTTGCAGTAACATAACCGCCCACCTAAAATAGAATATTTTATGAAACAAAGCAAATATAAAATTGAAAAGATATCGAACATAAAGCAAAAAAATATATACATATATACATCAACATACGTCATAATTATTGAAGAGGTAATGGACATAATTTAACCACTGATCTCTGCAGTACACCTTGAGTAGTCCGAACAGTAGCTACTCTAGCTATTTTATCAGCGTCAGGATGCAATTTCTCAATGCATCCAAGTAGCGCAATGGAGGAGTTGATCATCTTTTATCAAGACGAGTGCACCTATTGAATAAGGAGGCGAGTCACTATTGAACCACTTTTTCGTTGTTGCAGTGTGTTCAGGTATTCTAAATTCCATCTTTTCCAAAAATCCTGATGGATACCAGTTAACTGTAAAGTGGACTGTAAAGTCTGAGCACCTGGATGCAGATATATTTTATGGAAATGCTGAAAAAGGAGCTCAGTAAGACGATGAAATAAAGGAAGCAAAGCTGGGTGTTTGTGATCATAAGCCAGAGAAAAAGGACAGAGACGCCCACCCTGAGAACACCATCTTCTCAACAAATGGACTCAATTTTCGAAGTGATTTAGATATGGGATTTCCCGAGATGAGATTATCGATCTGTTCCTTGAACACAACCCGTTGAACCTGTTTTATAATGAAGAAAAGTGCATCTTTGAGATGAACTGCGGAAAATCTATATATCCTAGGAGCTTTAGAGTTTTTCATGAAGTGAACAAACCTGAAAAACGCAAGCTACCACCCCTTGAACCTTGGACAGAGATGAATACCTGAGAGCAAATCATCAACAAACGACGGAGAAATGAAAGCTGACAAAGAGAGGTGACGCTCCTCTGCTTGTACAACATGAAGAGAATTCTCTATTTCATCATTTGCGAAGGTGAGATGCTCGGAACAAGCCAGTCAGGGCCTGTCCACCACAAAGAGCAGTTCAACAGTTCGGTTGGCGTTAAGCCGCGTAAAGCACAATCAGCTGGGTTGTCTTTCGATTGGACATGATACCAATTCTCTGTTGAAACTAAGTCCTGAATTTGAGTTGTCTGATTGCTTACAAATGTCTTCCATCGATGAGGAAGAAGAATCATCCATGTTAGAGCTACCATTGAATCAGACCAAGCAAAATGTCATCTATTGTAAAGGCTGATTGGTAAACAGAGGAAACCACATTAATGAGTTTTGATAATGAGAGACAAGCATACAATTCCAGTCTTGAAGTGAAATTCTCTTCAATGGGGAGACCTTTGATTTACCACATACGAAAGAGATGTCAATGGAGCCGTCAGAATTGAAAAACCTGAAATATACCACGGCTGCGTAACCACGCTCACTACTATCTCCGAAACCATGAAGTTCGCAACGATAAAATGGTTTCGATGCAAGTTTCCGAGGTATCTTTAATTTACCCAATTCGGTTAATTCGGATTTACACTGATTCCAGCGACGGCTGACATCGTCTGGAAGTGTATCATCCCACTGCAAACCTAATGTCCAAAGATGCTGGATCAAATGTTTAGCAAGAAAAGTAAATGGAGAAAGGAACCCCAAATCGTCGAAAATTCGAGAAAGTTCGGAAAGTATGGTTCGTTTGGTACATACCTGCACAGTAGTTTCTGCAAGATAAGAAAAATTCGTCCGACGAAGGAAACCTCAAACTGAGAATTTTGACTATCGGATCTATATCAAAATCCATAGAATGGTGATATTGATGATCCAGAGGTATGGTTGAGAGTAATTGAGAACTGTTATTACTCCATTTTCGGACTCAAAACCACCACAATTCAATAGGAAAATCAGTTCCTCTTGCAACGTTTTTGCCTCTTCCAAATCATCACAACCTGTAACGACATCATCGACATAAATATCTGTGAGCAAATTTTGGATGCCTTCGGAAAACTAGCTTCCTCATCCTGGCCAACTGTGTCAAAGTTCGAAGTGCAAGAAAAGGTGCTGGTGCAACTCCGTACGTAACGGTATTCAGCTGATATGTTTTATGGGTTCCGATGGAGAAAACCGCCACAATATTCTTTGAAAATTTCGATGTGAATTTTGAACTAATATTTGACGATACATTTGTTTGATATCAACTGTGAAAACGAACAGATGAACACGAAAGTTCATCAAAATGACAATAATATCCTTTTGTAATTTAGGACCTATCAATAGAACATCATTTAAAGATAAATGACCAGGTACATGAGCTGACCCATCGAAAACAACCCTCAACTTTGTAGATGGACTGTTTGGTTTGATTATACAATGGTGAGGGATATAGAAAGTATTTTCATAATCTGAACTCGTAAATCAATGACATATGATCTTTTAAATATTCCTTCATGAAAGTAGAGTATTCCTTGTATATCTTCGGGTTTCTAATAAGTTTACGTTCAAGGGATAAAAACGACGTAGTGAGAGAATATGTGTCACCGAATGAAAGAGTTGACTGATCAGGTTTAAATGGTAATGCCACAGTGTACCGTCCAGATGTATTTCTAGAATAGTTCTGAGTGTATAAGTTCTCACAAAATTGATCTTCTGGTGATACAATGACATTCTCTGAAACTTCTTTAAGTTCCCAGAATCTTTCAACGAGGAGTTCAAACCTGATTCAGATAATGACAAATGAAAATTGTTAACTGATATGTTAGGTGATTGAATCTTTCCATGAAAACCCAACCAAATACTGTCTCAAGTGCACAGTTGGTTCTAAACCGTTACCCTCGATACGACCCGGTCGAATTATTAAAGAGAATATATCCCAGAAGAAGGCCTATTGATTTGAGATAGAAAGTTCGGATCTGCTAACTTATTGTTATAGACACAATTCCAAAACGAATGATTTACGAAGAACTCGGCATTTCCTCAAATCCTCGGAATCACAACGGCATCGAATGTAAAAGATGGATTTATTTGACCTGATGGACGAATAGTACATTCAGTGCTGCAAATAACAGAAGATGAGCTTTCACAAATTCCATTTATTGAAAATGGAGCATCACAAATTTTCAAGCCTAATCTATTCACGATTGAGTTATAATATTTATTTGACCTCCATCTAACAGAACTCGGACCTTCTGATATCTACCCCAAGCATCACGAATTTCGACCTCAGCGGTTGCTAAGAGAACGGTAGAATTTGAAGAAACATTCGTTAAACCTGAGCTGAGCCTGAATCCGATGAATTTGCAGCATTAAATGAAACGTCTCTGTTGAAGAATCATTATCCGCATTATTGCGCATGTGAACAGTGTATGATGTTTTCCGTTCAAACAATTTGACTTTGAAGAACAATTGATAATCTTATGCCAGAATGGAGGCAATTGATACACCAATTTTGCTCTTCACAGTCTTGAACAGATCTTGAACAGTTTGTTCCAAAATGATGGACATTTGTAAATATTGAGGCTAACACAATAATTACTGGTTATACGTTTCTTGAATGATTCAGTTTCCGTTTGAACGAGAAGAGTCGAATTTCTTTATTCATTGAGAGAGAACTGGATTTTAAACTTGAGAATTCGAAACTGAATGAGTTTTCGACGGAAGAAAAGAGCTACCTCCAAGGCTATACACCTGATTTGTCAGGAAATTTCGTGTTGACAAACGACGAATATCTGGTATTGATGGCAAAAGTAAACAGGATGCCAAATCACGCTACGATACTTCAATTTGCTCCGAATTAGGAAATGGAACAGACTGATGAACGTTGAGGTGTTCCTAAAATACCTCCCACTGCGAACAACGAACCCATACATCTTCGAGGTAGTTGAATCAGTTGTGTGATATGCGGAATAAAGAGAATTTCTGATCAAAGATCACACCAAGATCCCTGATCCTATCAAAACGAGACACTAACTGACCATCGATAGAATAATCGTATTGTAACATCTGTTTCTTTCTTGTAAAAAGAGACGACTGCCCACTTTGAAACATTCAAACTTAAAAAGTTTACTCTACACCAATCAGCCACTCGATCGAGAGCAAGCTGAAGCTGAACACAGTCATAGAACGATTGAACCGCACAGAAAAACTTCAAGTCATCCGCGAACATCAGATGGAGCAAACCGACAACATCCAACATATCATTTACAAATAATATGAAGAGCAAAGGACCAAGATTAGACCCTGCGGTATTCCAGAGGTAGGTATGAACTCAGTCTATTGAACACCCTCCAGTCGAACCACCTGCCGACGGTCAACAAGATAAGAACGGATCAGATCAGCCAGCCCGTCGAAGAAACGAAACTTCCTGCGCAACTTTAAAATAAAAACTCATGAGCGACTCTATCGAAAGCCTTCTGGAAATCGGTGAAAACCACATCGACCTGTCCTGCGGAATCGAGAACGTCAAAAACATATTGCGCAAATTGCGCTAAGTTGCTTGTGCAAGATCTCCTCGACATGAATCCATGTTGCTCAACTCTGATGTAACTTCTGACAGATGGATAAATAGAATTGTACAGGACAATTTCTAGGAGCTTAGAGAATTTGATAGGATGGATATCGGTCTGTAATTACTAAAAATAGCAGGATCACCCTTTTTAAAACTGGTATGACCTTCGCCAATTTCCATGCTGTGGGAAATGTGGCTCTGCCCACTATAAGATTGAAGATATGTGTCAATGGTACCGAAAATGCAGAAATACAATCCTTGACATCACAGCTTGGTACCCCCATCAGGACCAGAGGTCAGCTTATTGGAGAGCTTCCTGGCTGCAGCATCAACTAGATCCGGTGTTATTGAACTCATATGGATTGTATCCCGCCAACCAACGTCCTCCACACAACATGAATCTCCATCCACAACAGGATCGTACACTGAGCCAAAGTATTCCGCAAAGCGTTAGCGACAGCCGTCGGCTCGCAGAAGGTCGTCATCCTTCATCCTACCGGGAATCCTTGAGCCACCCCTTTTCTCACTAATATATATCCAAAAAGAAGAAGGATCTCGAATTATATTATTCTCCGATTGCCGAACAAAATCTCTATAAGCCAGGTCAATATCGTGCTTGATGATTTTCTAAGGTTCTTGTATCTGGCCAAATATGAATTTTCACCATACCTCCTGTAGCATCTCAGTGATCTCTCCTTCCTCAGTATGTTCTCAATTATGGCAGAGCTGAACCAACTGGGAAAACGTCTCCTCCTCTTGACCTTATAAGGTACAGTTTTCAAATATATATTATCCAAGATTTTATCAAGTCATGACAACTAAACGTAATTTTTTCCATAAATTTTTTAAGGAAAATAAACCTGCGAACAGGGGCATTTTCTTTCATTTCCAATCAGCTTTTCAGCATAGACCATTTTGCTCACAAAGTATTAGGGCTGAATCTAGCTGATAGTTGATTCAAGTAGAGCAACAAAACATCTTCAGTTACCCCAATCACACTATTTTTGTTTTGCCACTTTTTGAAGACGTCGTATTCTCGCTCGTGCCTTGTAGTGCAGTCAAAATGATGGTGAAATCGGGTTTTCCCCTATACCGCTGATTTTATAAGGAAATAATCAGAAAAACCGTAGAAAACTGTGGACAAAGTAAAACAATTTCCAAACACCGGGAAGGGAAGAAAATGAAAAACTACCCCAAAATACGATTTTTGGTTAAATTTCGAAATATCAAAAAAGTTTCAAACAAAAGCTGTATAGTGGAAAATTCTAGTCCAAATTATGTCCTTCATCGTTCTCGAAAGTGAATTTGTATACTGATAAACAGCGTATTTCTTTATTTGCGCAATAATAATTATTTTAAATTTGGCGCTCGATGAAATGACTACCTGAACGCTGAACCGAACATCTGGCAGATATTTGCCAGGGTTGGACTCTCGTCTCGTTTGGTTTTGTATTTATTACATCGAACCCTAGACTATGATTTTGAGTTGTATCGGAAACCGACAGTTTGGGTAAAACGATGTTCGGTGTTCTAATCTGATGTGCTTGCAGAATGCGATATAGATTCTTCAATGGAGGCTAGAAGTGATATAAAAATAGAAAAGTCAAAATTGGATAAATTATAAAAAGAAATTTTGTAATTTGACGAATCTGAAATTCAAATTTTATCCCAATCACACTATTTTTGTTTTGCCACATTTTTAAGTCGTCGTATTCTCACTCGTACCTTGAAGATAATTTTGCAGGTAATAAACTTGAAGCTACACTGCTGGCTACCTCAATAATTTCTTTTGGAACATTCATTTTCGTTTTCGCCAAAACAAATGTGAAGAAAAATAAACAGACATGTTCATGGCAACGCTTCCATAGCTTACGACATTTGCTACAACTTTTTGGAATTTATCAAACCTTTTTGCCTTCTTTTCATTCTTCTCGATGGAATAGAGGCTACAATCCTGATCTCTGCCTAGTGTCTTGTGACAATACTTGCAAACCGCTTCCTGTAAAGCCTCAAATTTTAGGAGTTTTTTCCTCATAGCCAACATAGGCCTATACTGTTGACTTCAAGAAGTTTAATTTAACATTCAGAATGTTTGAAAAGACCTCGTTGGAATTTCAAGAAAGGAATTGGATTGAATTTGCTAAGAAGGTAGACAGTGATATTAGATGGATTATACCCACTCATGATAACTATCACAGATTCTTAGGTGTTGTGAAAGCCGCAGCAAAAAGTTCGTTCCAAGAGGTTTCCGGAAAGATTATATTCCAGGTTGGTCGAAAGAAACCGATAATCTGTACAAGGACTATCAGAAATCACCATCCGTTGATAAATGTGAAAGGCTTATGAATTCTATCAATACAAGCCGAAAATAGAAATGGGATTGTGTTGTATCAAAAATGAATTTTACACATTCGAGTAGGAGTTCATGGGATACATTGAGAAAATTAGGTGAAGCTACTCCTCTTACCTCCTCATCATCAAAAATTGATCCAAATTTAATCGCACGCCGCCTAGTTAATGTCTCTGAATCAGTCAATTTAACCCAATCTAAAATGAGAATATGAAGAAAAAATTACAGATATTCAGGAGACCAGCTCCTACTTTAGAACATGTGTCACATCCATTCAATAAAGATGAATTGAGGGCTGCAATCAAATCTACCAAATCTCGAAAGGCAGCAGGTTTTGACGGAATTTATCCAGAATTCATCAAACATTTAGGAAAAAAGGCCTAGTCTTGGTTATTGTCTTTCTATAACAATATCCTGCATTCAGGAAACTTTCCTTCCGAATTCCGTAAGCCTAAAGTAATAGGTATTTGAAACGAGGAAAAAATCCTTGTGATCCTAGTAGTTATCGACCCATCAGTTTATTGAGTGTTCCTTTCAAGATATTAGAAAGGCTTATCCTATTTAGAATTGAATCTTCTATAGAAAATGCTCTACAAAATTTCCAGGGAGGCGGAAAAACAGAAATTGTTCGGATCAGGTTCTCAGCCTTACAACTTTCATAGAATCAGGCTTCAATGATAGGTTGAAAACAGGAGCTGCTTTCATCGATTTATCTTCGGCATATGACACTGTGTGGAAAGATGGATTAATGTTCAAACTCTATACCCATCTGAAATGTGGGAAA
The DNA here is from genome assembly GCA_030674115.1 of Micraspis discolor. Classification (NCBI taxonomy): domain Eukaryota; kingdom Metazoa; phylum Arthropoda; class Insecta; order Coleoptera; family Coccinellidae; genus Micraspis; species Micraspis discolor. The sequence goes on along the minus strand of JARTUT010000997.1, from coordinate 25,946 downwards.
ATGGTACGATTTTTAGAAAATATGTTATCTGATAGAAGCTTTCGTGTTTTTATTGACAATAAGAGTAGCAACTTCAAAACATTGAAAAACGGTCTTCCTTAAGGATCACTTTTAGCTCCTTTACTTTTCAATTTATATCTAAGTGATTTGCCCACTACATCATCTCAAAAATTTGTTTATGCTGACGACATTGCTATTGCTTACGAACATTCGGATTTCCATACTCTGGAACACATACTGTCATCTGATTTGGAAATTTTAAAGAATTATTTTATCGAGTGGCGATTATGTCCAAATCCCAACAAAACAGAGGTATCTTGTTTCCATCTAAATAATCATGAAAAATATAGAAAATTAGCAGTAACTTTCAATGATTCTCCTATCGAACATAATTTCTATCCAAAATACTTAGGAGTTAAATTAGATTCATCTCCCAATTACAAGGCTCATTTAAATGATCTGAGCCTAAAACTGAAAACTAGGAATAATATTGTTCAGAAATTAACTGGATCGTCTTGGGGTGCTGATGCTTCCACTCTTCGCACAGCATCTCTAACCCTAGTCTTTTCTGCAGCTGAGTATTGTTGCTCTGTTTGGTTTAATAGTGCACATACACAAAAATTGATGCACAATTGAATACATCCATGAGAATAATTACTGGCTCCATAAGATCAACTCCGGTTCATTGGTTACCAGTATTGTCTAATATTGTCCCTCCCCATATTCGCAGACAGACTGCAGCTCTCAATTCTTGGAATAAATATAATTTTTTCCCAATTTATTCCCAATTTTTTCATATTTTCCACAAAATAGAATTCCCAGATTAAAGACGTAAACCATTATGGCATAATACGTTCTTCAATATGAACATAAGTGATAAAGAATTATGGAAAACTGAGTGGAACTCTTACGAAATGTTCAATAAGTATCTCGTTTCTGATCCTTCTGAAAAAGTTCCTGGTTTTAATCTTCCAAGAAAAATTTGGACAGTTCTTAATCTTTTAAGAACAGGTCATGGTCGTACCAATGGCATGTTATTTAAATGGAACTCAGTTCCTAGCGCAAGTTGTGAATGTGGAAAAGCAGAAGAAACAATACCTCATCTCATCAATAGTTGTCCCATATATAAATTTCAAGATGGTTTTAGGGCTATTCATGATGTTTTCAACTCTTTCTTGGAATGGGATATAAATTTCAAACGAATATGATACGTATTTTTGTTGTTCAGTTCTTTTTCTGCTTTAGTCTTTTTATTTCCAGATTCAATGTGAGCACCTTCAAGAAGTCTCTGTCTCCATCAATAGAAGACCACTCTTGAAGAAAGAAGTCCCTGAAATATATTTCAGCTTATTTTTGTATTTTCACACTTAAACGGGGAGCCAGGGTTTTTTTTTTTATTGGGGTTTTTTCCTGGGCTTTTATGTCATACGCAGAATTGTATGACACCCCGTCACTAACCCCTGATCTATATGCTTTATTGTTTGCTAACTGAATATTGTAAGCCAAAAGTTCAAAAGAATATATATATATATATATACACAAATGAGAAACAGGTTTTACTGGTTCAACAAGGTAACTGACTCGCCTGCAGCTCTTGGTTATATCCTTCATTCGCCAGTAAAACTCTCTTACCTTGCTAGTAATGTTATATATATACTATTGTTAATATAATAGAGTATTAAATATTTAATGTGATGTTGACATTGCAGGGAATATTAATAATCAAATTATTTTCTCCCTAGTAATCTATATTGCGTGAAAGAAAACCTCATCTGTCTAGATCACCGAAAACGATTTATAAATGCGGATGGTGTGACAAGGAAAAATGAGGAAAATTATATTTCGCCATATTTTAACGCTTTCTGTCCATCCAGATGTAATCCAGCTCCTTCGGAAGGATCTGAAGCTGAGTGACAGGAGCTTGGTAACTCCGTCAGTTGAAGTTAGCCGCTTGTCTCTAACAAGACCGATTGCTTTGTCTGAAACACCCGACACTGTCATAACTATTTGTCACTTCTCTATTTTTAATGAATTTCGATTTGCCGAACGAACACGCAACATTCCTCTGTTACGATTGGATATGATAGAAATTTTTTGCCTCTTTCTTTGATTGATTTATACATGATTTCTATTATAAGAAACATTTTCAACGTGAATTTTATTTTGATACTTGATAATTTCTTTTAATAATATAGGATTATTAGTTGGATTTCGAATAAATTCCTCTATTAATTGTGTATGAAAATTTGCGGTAATCTTCTCAAAATAAGTTATCCAATGAGGATGATCAATTTTTTTCAATTATTTTTCTATACAGGGTGATTCCGGAGGAGACCGTCAGATTTTAGGTGAAGTATACACTAGTCAAGGCAGTTTCGAAACAATGTTTGGTTTATGGTCGGGGGCCTTTAATGAGAGTCTATAGGGTGATTGGTCCGATTCGACCGATTTTTCTTTTATTCATAACTTTGGTATGGCTTGATCAATCTTGATGAAATTCTCTGTGTAGAACAATATGATTATCTTCTTTCAATAATTCCAACACTTTTTCAAAAATACAGGGTGGGAATTATGATGAGTTCAGATTAAGTTTTGCAGGTTGAAAAAACCCCCTGTACATGTCGTTTTCAAAAATTTTCTACATGCTTCAGATTCTATCATAAGTTTACATTATTATTAATATTATTATTATTATTATTATTATTATTAGACAGATAAGAGTTGAGGCCATGCCTATAAACTCACAAAGAATTTAACATATAAGAAAAAAAAGTGCTTGATTATACAATAAGAGACAATTTCCAAAACAAAAATACAAAATAAGCAGTCCTTCAAAATCATCCACGAAGAAGCCAACCATCGTAGTTGTTCTTGAATGAATTCACAGACGACGACCCAACCACAGATGAAGGCAAGGAGTTCCACACACCAAACACCCGATTCGCCAAGAAGTGCTGCCTCTGAACCGTCCTGAAGTTCTCTCTTCTCAGTTTTAAACAGTGACCCCGCAAACGGCAATCCGTATTCATCGTGAACAAGCGACGCAAGCTCACACCAAAGAGATCGTGCAAAGCACGGAAAGTTGTTAAAAGGTCACCACGAGTTCTCCGGTCAGCGAACCTAGGCAGGCTCATTATGGATAGTCTTTCATCATAAGAAGGGCGCGAGATTCCGTAGGAATACGTGTGGCACGACGCTGGAGGTTTTCGAGCAGGGACATATCGCGAGACAGAACCGGACACCACACAGGACCAGCGAACTCGAGGATGGGTCGCACATAAGTTCGGTAAACCAGCGCACATGTATGTGGGTCACACTTGCCAAATGACTTCTGCAGCAGAAACAAGGATCTTTTGGCCCTGCTTACAGTCTGGAAGATGTGTTCAGACCAACTCAAAGTATCCGTCACTATTACACCCAGATCACTATGGCTGCTTGAAACAGGAATGGGGATACCATTAAGTGAGTATTGATGTCGCGGATTCCGAGCACCCATGTGAAGAACCACACACTTATCACTGTTGAGTGGCAGCTGCCAGTCCTGGCACCACCTCGAGATAGAGTCAAGATCGTCCTGAACAATGCCGGCACTAGCGGGATTACCAAATAATTTGGTGTCATCTGCAAATTGGGAGATATTCGAGACAACGCAGGAGGGTAAGTCGGATATATATAACAGAAACAAAAGTGGACCCAAAACAGACCCCTGGGGTACTCCACTCAAAACCTCTCTGGGAGAAGAAAACGACTCCCCGACACGAACCTTGAAAGATCGGTTTGAAAGAAATGCCTCAATCCAAGAAAGCAAGCGCCCACGAATGCCAAAGTGCTCAAGTTTGTATAGGAGGCGTCTGTGGGGCACACGGTCGAATGCACGGGAAAAGTCAAGGTAAATCACATCAACAGGATTACCCCTGTCGAGGACATCGACCAGGCATCAACACAGTCGAGCAGATTAGTGATTACCGAGCGACCCGGCAGAAAACCATGTTGGCATCGGGGGATAAGGTTATGACCCAGCGCAAACTGCAGCACCTGTCCATGGATAACTCTTTCGCAAACCTTCGCAACAATTGGTACCAGGCTGATAGGACGGTAGTTAGCGGCACAACGCTTGTTTCCTTCTTGAAAATAGGTGTCACACGTGCACTTCTCCAGTCAGACGGCAGTGATGAAGTCGAAAATGAGCGGGCAAATATAAGGGAAAGAGGCAGCGAAATGGAGTGGGCACACTCTTTCAGAAGTCTGGATGAGATTCCGTCAGAACCAGGTGAGGAGTCAACTTTGAGAGCAGACAAATGGGTCTCCACAATGGATGGAGAGAAAATTACATCACCAAGTTCAGCGGATAAGCGAGGATTAATCATCCTAGGTGGATGGCCAGTTTCATGCGTGAAAGATGCCGCAAAGGAATCAGCTAAAACGTTAGCAGACTCTTCCGGACCCGAACACAGTTTGTTGTTCTGGTCGTAGACCAATGGAGTATCCACCTTAGAGTTCAAAGTTGATCTGACATATTTGAAAAATTTCTTGCGGTCTTTAGATTTCGCTATTTTAAGTTCGTACTCCTTTTGGCATTTTTTTATTGTGGCTGATAGGTAACCAGAAAATGCTCGGTGAGCATCATAATCTCTTCGTTTTCTGCCACGAACATACCTCTGCCAGATTGACCTCTTATGACGAATCTGCCTGAGGATTTCGGCATTGATCCAAGGTTTAGTAGGAATGAAAGAAACATCCCTCGTGACGGTGCAGCGGTCATACAAACCCAGTAAAGTCTCAGTAAAAGAGTTCCACATCACCTCCACATCAGCAGCAGGTTGCAGCAAGCTCACCCAGTCAACTCCTTCGGCCAAACTAACAAGTTTTTCGTAGTCAGTGATCTTGATTGACTTGGTAGCTATATTATTTGTGGAAGGAAATTTAAGTAGTAAAGTTGACCGAATCACAACATGGTCGGATTTCCCGAATGGTGGATGCTGTTCGATGTTGGACACAATGTCGGTATCATTAACGAGAATCAAATCTAGGAGGGAAGGAGACTGTGTACCTCTGAAACGAGTTGGAAAGTCGACCAATTGTGTGAGATCACTATCACGGATCATGTCAGCAAAAACAGCTGATGCCCTGTTATAGATTTTTGATGATAAGGGCCAAACTACATCCGGCATGTTAAAATCACCAGCTATGTAGAGGTTCTTCTTCTTAGCTGAAAGACTTTATGAGCAAAGCGGCGAGTGGTCCATCAGAGACAGAGGGCGGGGACGATAGATGCAACCAATCGAGAAACAGCAGTAATTGCCCTGAAGAGTTCAATGAATAAAGAGTCGATTCCTGGAAAATTGGGACTCGAATGCTGGACAGAGAATGAATTGTGGATTTGGCTGGACACATAAATGCACACACCACCGTAGCCCACAGTTGTTGTGCTGTCACTTCTGTGAATACTGTAGCCTGGCAAAGTGTCCAAGTCATCCGGAATGTCGGGACGAACTGGAGCGTTCTTATTTTTTTTGGCACACATCCAGTTTTCCTAGAAAAATTTTTCAAGGATGAACAATATCGTTATTTCGCTCCAAAGCAGCGAGGATATTCTGAATTAGAATGTAAACCGGTGTCGTCCAATGATACAAAGCTCTTCCTGAGTCCTAAAGTAGTTCTTCCAAATTCTAAATTCATATTTAATCACTCATATTCTGATGTATAAAATCATTTAATCCAGAAAATATCTTTATACCTACCTACTTAAACCAAAAAATCTACAACTTATACAGAATAAACATTCGAAACATATCATAAACGGCAAAACTAAGGATTAACACAAAATTTACATAGAATGTTCGAAAATCCTTTCAACTAGGTGTTCTCTACTTCTAATTTCAACCTTATAAACTTTTGTTTTCAGATATCCCTTCACAAAATAGTCTAAAGGGTTCAAATCTGGCGATCTTTGTGGCCAAGCAATAGGGCCTCCACGACCAATCCATCTGTTCGGATAAATTACATCTGGGCGATCTCTCACATTCAATGCAAAGTGAGGAGGTGCTCCTCCATGCTGAAAGTACTTAGAGCGGATATGTACATTTTCCAATAGATTTGGTAAAATATTTTCCAAAAATCTAGGTAAATTTCACCATTTAATCTTTCCGCAAAATGTGAGGGCCAACTAAATTTCATCTATTGTTCCAAGCCAAATATTGGCAGAAAATCTGTGTTGTGTATTATGACTCTTCTTCAAATGCGGGTTGTCTCTTGCCCATTCGTGGGAATTGTGGATATTAAAATTCCATTCTTAGTAAACATAGCCTCGTCGCTGAATAGAATACAAAAAATAATTCGTTGGTGACTAATAACCCAACGACAAAATTGTAATCTTTGGGGCAGATCTTGTGGCAACAGTTCTTGCACCTTTTGGTAGTGGTATGGGTGGAATTGTCCTTTCTTCAAAGTCTTGCTCACTTTGCTCGGCGAAATTCCTAATTCGGTACTAATTTGACGAGTACTAATAGACGGTTCCTCCTCCACCCGTTCAACAATTTGAATCGAAATTTCATTTTGAGTAGGCCAATCTATGTGCTCTGCCTTACTAGGATATTGCCCATGTTCTTTAGAATAATGGAATACTCGTCCGAAAGTACATTTATTTGGTTGACGTCGGTTGGGAAATCGTCTATGGTACTCCATTTTGGCTTCATTTCCATTTCCGTCACAAAACCATAAACAAAAATTATATCTGCATATTCCGCATGAGTAAATAATTGAGACAAATTGAAATACACTTCTTGTGACAGATTATTTATTAAATATTCTCATTCTGTGGTTTACTGTGATGGTAACCAAGGATCTTAAAGAACTTGATTTAAATAGAGATTTAATTTTCATGGAGAATTTTCAATTTCATTAAAATTATTTATCATACATTCGTGATTCAATATTTTACATACCATAAGTGAGTACATTTTTTAACGAAACTACTGTGTTTTAGGTATATTCGCTTTATAGAAAACCGGAAGTGTGCCGAAAATCACCTGAATAATGACTCAATTTTATGTTAATCCATAATTTGCCTTTCATATGTTTCGAATGTTTATTCTGTATTTGTAGTAGTAGTATGTAGATTTTTTTTGGTTCACGTACGTATAAAGAAATTTTTTGAATTAAATGATTTTATTCATCTGAATATGAGCGATCAAAAATGAATTTCGAATTTGCAAAATTTATTTTAGGACTCAGGAAGAGCTTTGTATTATTGGACGATACAGCTTTACCATCTAGTTCAGAATATTCTCAAGGCCTTGGAGCGAAAACAGGATATTGTTCATTTTTCTAGGAAAAATGGTCGTGTTTCAAAAAAATAAAAACGCTCCAGTAATGTAAACTTATGGTAGAATCTGAAGCAAGTAGAAAATTTCTGAAAACGGAATGTACAGGGTGTTTTTTTCAACCTGCATAATTAATCTGAACTTATCATAATTCCCATTCTGTATTTTTGAAAAAAGTTGGAATTATTGAAAGGAGACATTCATATTGTACTTCTCTACACAGAAAATTTCATCAAGATTGATCAAGCCATACCAAAGTTATGAATAAAAGAAAAATCGGTCGAATCGGACAAATCACCCTGTAGACTCTCAATGAAGGCCCCGAACCATAAACCCAACATTGTTCCGAAACTATATTGACTACTGTATATTTCACCTAAAATCTGACGGTCTCCTTAGGAATCACCCTGTATAAAAATGCCAATCTGTCTACTCGAAAAGATACCGAGTGTAACGTTGGAGAAACTGATTTCATCCAGAATTAATTGTTACTTAGAGAAACTAAACCGATAATTTGTATAAGGACTATAAAAATTACCATCCGTTAATAAATCTGAAAGGCATCAAAATGGCAAGACAAGGGCCTCTGAAAATTAAACGAAAACGAAAGAGAAATTAATAATGAAATTCTGAAAAAATATGAAAAAATGACTCGAAAGAAAATCGAATGTTGGAGTATCGACGTCTGCCTACCTGGTTCCACAGTACGGCTGATTCAACGTGTCCAAGCACTCACGAGCAAGAATAGTCACTTTTTCACCAGAGTTCCAACTTGTAGAATTAACGAGAAATTTATTGCGAAGAAAAGTGTTTTGCACTGCACCGGACGAGCGCGGCTTCAGAACTCTGTCTGTTCGACATAGGTCATATGCTCCAACATATGTTACGCGTCAATCGGAAAGTGAAATGAACATATACAGAGTGTATTATTATTGAATCGAGCATGCAACTCGGAACAGAAATGAATGAATTCAACAAAATTTAATTTAACTAATAAGTTGCAGTAACATAACCGCCCACCTAAAATAGAATATTTTATGAAACAAAGCAAATACAAAATTGAAAAGATATCGTACATAAAGCAAAAAAATATATACATATATACATCAACATACGTCATAATTATTGAAGAGGTAATGGACATAATTTAACCACTGATCTCTGCAGTACACCTTGAGTAGTCCGAACAGTAGCTACTCTAGCTATTTTATCAGCGTCAGGATGCAATTTCTCAATGCATCCAAGTCGCCAGCGCAATGGAGGAGTTGATCATCTTTTATCAAGACGAGTGCACCTATTGAATAAGGAGGCGAGTCACTATTGAACCACTTTTTCGTTGTTGCAGTGTGTTCAGGTATTCTAAATTCCATCTTTCCAAAAATCCTGATGGATACCAGTTAACTGTAAAGTGGACTGTAAAGTCTGAGCACCTGGATGCAGATATATTTTATGGAAATGCTGAAAAAGGAGCTCAGTAAGACGATGAAATAAAGGAAGCAAAGCTGGGTGTTTGTGATCATAAGCCAGAGCAGAAAGGACAGACGACCGCCCACCCTGAGAACACCATCTTCTCCAACAAATGGACTCAATTTTCGAAGTGATTTAGATATGGGATTTCCCGAGATGAGATTATCGATCTGTTCCTTGAACACAACCCGTTGAACCTGTTTTATAATGAAGAAAAGTGCATCTTTGAGATGAACTGCGGAAAATCTATATATCCTAGGAGCTTTAGAGTTTTTCATGAAGTGAACAAACCTGAAAACGCAAGCTACCACCCCTTGAACCTTGGACAGAGATGAATACCTGGAGAGCAAATCATCAACAAACGACGGAGAAATGAAAGCTGACAAAGAGAGGTGACGCTCCTCTGCTTGTACAACATGAAGAGAATTCTCTATTTCATCATTTGCGAAGGTGAGATGCTCGGAACAAAGCCAGTCAGGGCCTGTCCACCACAAAGAGCAGTTCAACAGTTCGGTTGGCGTTAAGCCGCGTGAAGCACAATCAGCTGGGTTGTCTTTCGATTGGACATGATACCAATTCTCTGTTGAAACTAAGTCCTGAATTTGAGTTGTAGGATTGCTTACAAATGTCTTTCATCGATGAGGAGAAGACTTAATCCATGTTAGAGATACCATTGAATCAGACCAAGCAAAAATGTCATCTATTGTAAAGGCTGATTGGTAAACAGAGGAAACCACATTAATGAGTTTTGATAATGAGAGACAAGCATACAATTCCAGTCTTGAAGTGAAATTCTCTTCAATGGGGAGACCTTTGATTTACCACATACGAAAGAGATGTCAATGGAGCCGTCAGAATTGAAAAACCTGAAATATACCACGGCTGCGTAACCACGCTCACTACTATCTCCGAAACCATGAAGTTCGCAACGATAAAATGGTTTCGATGCAAGTTTCCGAGGTATCTTTAATTTACCCAATTCGGTTAATTCGGATTTACACTGATTCCAGCGACGGCTGACATCGTCTGGAAGTGTATCATCCCACTGCAAACCTAATGTCCAAAGATGCTGGATCAAATGTTTAGCAAGAAAAGTAAATGGAGAAAGGAACCCCAAATCGTCGAAAATTCGAGAAAGTTCGGAAAGTATGGTTCGTTTGGTACATACCTGCACAGTAGTTTCTGCAAGATAAGAAAATTCGTCCGACGAAGGAAACCACCTCAAACCGAGAATTTTGACTATCGGATCTATATCAAAATCCAAAGAATGGTGATATTGATGATCCAGAGGTATGGTTGAGAGTAATTGAGAACTGTTATTACTCCATTTTCGGAGCTCAAAACCACCGCAATTCAATAGGAAAATCAGTTCCTCTTGCAACGTTTTTGCCTCTTCCAAATCATCACAACCTGTAACGACATCATCGACATAAATATCTGTGAGCAAAATTTTGGATGCCTTCGGAAAACTAGCTTCCTCATCCTTGGCCAACTGTGTCAAAGTTCGAAGTGCAAGAAAAAGGTGCTGGTGCAACTCCGTACGTAACGGTATTCAGCTGATATGTTTTTATGGGTTCCGATGGAGAAAACCGCCACAATATTCTTTGAAAATTTCGATGTGAATTTTGAACTAATATTTGACGATACATTTGTTTGATATCAACTGTGAAAACGAACAGATGAACACGAAAGTTCATCAAAATGACAATAATATCCTTTTGTAATTTAGGACCTATCAATAGAACATCATTTAAAGATAAATGACCAGGTACATGAGCTGACCCATCGAAAACAACCCTCAACTTTGTAGATGGACTGTTTGGTTTGATTATACAATGGTGAGGGATATAGAAAGTATTTTCATAATCTGAACTCGTAGAAATCAATGACATATGATCTTTTTCTAAATATTCCTTCATGAAAGTAGAGTATTCCTTGTATATCTTCGGGTTTCTAATAAGTTTACGTTCAAGGGATAAAAAACGACGTAGTGCGAGAGAATATGTGTCACCGAATGAAAGAGTTGACTGATCAGGTTTAAATGGTAATGCCACAGTGTACCGTCCAGATGTATTTCTAGAATAGTTCTGAGTGTATAAGTTCTCACAAAATTGATCTTCTGGTGATACAATGACATTCTCTGAAACTTCTTCAAGTTCCCAGAATCTTTTCAACGAGGAGTTCAAACCTGATTCAGATAATGACAAATGAAAATTGTTAACTGATATGTTAGGTGATTGAATCTTTCCCATGAAAACCCAACCAAATACTGTCTCAAGTGCAGTTGGTTCTAAACCGTTACCCTCGATACGACCCGGTCGAATTATTAAAGAGAATATATCCCAGAAGAAGGCCTATTGATTTCGGAATAGAAAAGTTCGGATCTGCTAACTTATTGTTATAGACACAATTCCAAAACGAATGATTTACGAAAGAACTCGGCATTTCCTCACAAATCCTCGGAATCACAACGGCATCGAATGTAAAAGATGGATTTATTTGACCTGATGGACGAATAGTACATTCAGTGCTGCAAATAACAGAAGATGAGCTTTCACAAATTCCATTTATTGAAAATGGAGCATCACAAATTTTCAAGCCTAATCTATTCACACACGATTGAGTTATAATATTTATTTGAGAGCCTCCATCTAACAGAACTCGGACCTTCTGATATCTACCCCAAGCATCACGAATTTCGACCTCAGCGGTTGCTAAGAGAACGGTAGAATTTGAAGAAACATTCGTTAAAAACCTGAGCTGAGCCTGAATCCGATGAATTTGCAGCATTGAAATGAAACGTCTCTGTTGAAGAATCATTATCCGCATTATTGCGCATGTGTAACAGGGTATGATGTTTTCCGTTGCAAACACGACAATTTGACTTTGAAGAACAATTGTTAATCTTATGTCGGGAATGGAGGCAATTGATACACCAATTTTTGCTCTTCACAGTCTTGAACCGATCTTGAACAGTTTGTTCCAAAAATGATGGACATTTGTAAATATTATGAGCTAACTTGCAATAATTACTGGTTATACGTTTCTTGAATGATTCAGTTTCCGTTTGAACGAGAAGAGTCAATTTCTTTTATTCATTGAGAGAGACTGGATTTTAAAACTTGAGAATTCGAAACTGAATGAGTTTTCGACGGAAGAGAAAGAGCTACTGCCTCCAAGGCTATACACTGATTTGTCAGGAAATTTCGTAAATTGACAAACGACGGAATATCTGTTGAACATTCTTGTAATTCAAAACGTTTGATCGATGCTGAATCTAATTTCTGAATGAGAATGTGGAATAAAACAAAGTCCCACTGGTCAACGAGTAAACCTAAATTCCTTAATACCGATAAGTTCTCCGCAAAAACCTCTAAAATTCGCCAAAGGTCTTTAGCTGAATCACCCTGTAGCATTACAGATTTCCTTCCAACATGTATTAGCGAGAAGTCTTTTATTTTGATATCTTTCCGCCAATGTCTGAAAAGCGCTTTCATAATTTTCAGCAGTCAATGGAAACCCTTTAACTGAATTTAAAGCATGAGAAGAAAGTGAACTAAGGAGGTATTGAAACTTTTCTATTTGACTCAAGTTAGAATTTTCATGTACCGAACTTTGGAACATATCGAAAAAAGTAGGCCACTCTTTATAATTCCCATTGAAAATGGGCAATACTATCTTTGTTTAACATTTGTTTAAGTTTAACATTTGGCGAACTGATAGAGCAACTATTTTGGTTTTTTACTGGATTTATTACATCAGAAAATAAATTAACATAAGTCGTTCTGATGGTTTAGTAATTATCCATAAAGGCTGTTCGAATAACCTTCTCAGTGTTCAATTCCGGTTCTTCGGAAGATACAATCATAGAAACAATTGAAGTGTGTAAATTCTGAAATTCCACGAGAATATCCTCAAGTATTTCACATCTTAATTTGAATCTTACGTGGAGACTTTCATCAGTGACAGCGAATTGTGCTGAATTCAGAATTTCCTCGAGATCATCAATAACAATTTGACGACGAGCTTTGAGTTGTTTCAATTTTGTCGTCATTATTATTATTCAAGGTATACTGCAGAAAACAATATGAATTTTGTTTTGAGTAATTTTGAAAAATGAGTAAATAGACTAACCGATTGAAAAGAACTAAATTAATTAATAAAGTGAAAAATTAAGATTGAATCTATTAAATTGAAAATAGAGTTGAAAATAATGAAATGAAAATAAACAAAAACAAGAATGTCTATCTTTGTTTATGTTTTGAATCAAGGTTATGAGCATAGATGAGAAAAACAAATGAAGAGTTGTCTATGTCTCAGGTAATGAAAGCTAAATTCTATAACATGCGCAGAAATTTATCCGTGATTAAAGAATTTATGAATGTGTTCGATATCTTGTCAAGTTTTGAGGTTAGGTGAATATCGACAGATTGAAATAAATGCAAATGAAAAAAACGAAATGAAAAAAATTCCAAAATGCTTGATCGCAATAATTTAAAAACGCGGTTCGAAAATATGCGGCTCAAGAAGGACCAAATTCTATCAATACAATACAAGAAAAGCAGGCCCAGATCTACGATTTTTTTTTTGATGGCGCCCCCTACGGTTGAATATGAGAATTGAAAGTTTTTTTATGTAATATATGAAATAATTAAAAAAAAACAAGAAATAAATAACAAAAATAAATATTGATAATGAAAAAAATATCACAAGGAACGAATGAATTCATGAATTATGAATTATCCATAAAGAATAACATAAAATAAAAATGAGTCATGAAAATAAATACTAATACTTATTAAAAAAATATCACAAGGAAAGATATTAGATTATTTTCTTCACAGCTTCAAGCTGCGCGCTTTTCTTTCCGCGAACGCATCTATCAGCTCCTTGAAATCAAAACGTTTGTGACCCCATGGAACTTTTTTTTTCTTCAACTGACTCATCTATGTTTATTTTCTTCTTGTATTCACAAAAATAGAATGAAAATATTTCAGCTTTTAGCATGATTAATCGATATAAAGTAATTGAAGTTTCTGTTATTTAAGAAAAATCTAAATCAAGGTTATATACCACATTCCAAGTCAACATGAGCTGAGCAATTCTAAAGGTTTTCAAAAAATCTTCGAAAAGATTTGTGAATACTTACTTTCCAAGAAAATGCTATTTAAAAAAAGCATTCAGTACCCTGTGCCCTGTCTTACGTTATTATCAATTCAATAATGACAAATTATCTCATAATAATATATGATGCCCTGTCTCTTTTCAACACCCTGTATATATTACCGTGAAGTCAATTTTACTTCCAGTAATTCAGTAGAAAACTCCTATGACATCAATTCATACGAAATACATTGAATACTGCTCATAAAATTAAAATACTTTAATTTTGAATGTTATCTTCCTATTCTTCCTTACATGTTCTACGTAATTCGTAGATGACTGAATGATATGCAGTTAATAATTGATCCTCATTTATTTTAAGGATTTTCGGCAAAGTGATGGTTTATCATGTTTCCATTTTACAGTTTCGCTTATAGCATTAGAAAATTAATTTTTTCCGAGATAATCCAAAAAAAAATATCCTTTGTTGATTTTGGCGCCCCTTAAGCTGGCGCCAGAGCGCTTGCCCTCCCCTAGATCCGGGCCTGAGGAAAAGAAATGTGATACATTCTACACATTCGAGTTGAAGTTCATGGGATATATTGAGGAAATTAGGCGAAGCTACTCCTGTTGCCTCCTCATGATCAAAAATTGATCCAACATTAATCGCTCGCCACTCAGTTGATGTATCTAATTCAGTTAATATATCCCAAAATGAAGTGGAGAATATGAAAATAAAATTTACAAAAATTCAGGTGTTCAGCTCCTACTTTAGAACATGTGTCACATCCATTCAATACAGGGTCTTTCACGAGGAACCTCACCCATATTTATACAGGGGAACTACTAAACGTATTTTCATGAAATTCAGCACTTATAAGTATTTCACGATGTTGATAAAATCTAAAATATTTTCAAGGCATGAGCACCTCCGGTTTTTCCGGAAATGACGTCAACTTCCGTTTCTCAAATGTAAGAAATTGCAGAAATAGATTCCTTAGAAAATTTCAAGTTATCTTGATGTAACATTTTTTCAGTTTTGGTTGGAGAATTCTCTCTGAGCGGGAAAATTCGAAAAAAATCTAAAATAGAGCTCCGCTGAAACGAGAATAACTTCGAGGTTTTTGGATGGAAAATTTTATATTTGGGATTTTTAAGATGTAAGATTGATGTATCCACTTTAAAAATCGAAATCGCGATTCATGATACAAGGGGTGAAAAAATCGCTTTCAAAGTTAGAGATGACAAAATCGTAAAAATCAATTTTTTCAAATTAGAACCCCATTTTTTTATGGATATTGAATCTACGTTAAAAATAATGTGAGTGTATGCATCACACCCTTGCCCTAAAGTGGATATTTTCTGAGTTATTCACAAAAACTGTTTTTCGTCTTGAATTTTCAGCTATTTCTTTTCCCTTCACGCCAAAAGATGAAATTTTCAGGAACTGTTATTTGAACCATGCTGTAGATTTTTCACCCCTTCTTGAAACCGACTTCAAGTTACTATTGGGAGAACCATGGCAAACTCTTGCAGTTATAACTAGAGAAGATGCTCAAAGTATTGATCGTTAATTTCTAGACATTTATTTATACGTCTCAGGAATGCTTCGTGCGTTGCTCTTCTTATTTCATCGGGAGGAAGAGATCTGCAAAAGTGTTTAAAAACCAAATTGAGTTTCAAAACTATGAATCTAAAAATATAAACAAACCTGAACGCATTTCTGACTCGTTCTATGCAGTCCTCTTTATCAGTCAGGGGAGTTGAGTAGACAATATTTTTTATCCTACCCCAAACATAATATTCTAAAGGAGTTAAATCGGGAGAACGTGGTGGCCAAAGATGTGGACCATTGTTCGCCAACCATCGATCTTCAAATAGCCTGTATAGGATATTTGACACATTGAGTGAATTGTGTGGAGGCGCGCCATCTTGTTGATACCATAAGTCATTATGGTTCTGTACTAGCGGATCAATTATTTGAGTCAATATGTCAGAATATCTATCTCCTAAGGGAGAACATTCTTTAAATAATGCAAACAGTGTAGTGTTCTATCTTACCAGTTAAAGCCCCATCATAAATGTGAACATCGAGAATTGCATTATTTTTGATGGCGCAAAAAAAATTGAAACTCCAGGTCTCTTGAAAGTTCCATTGTCTGAAGTGGTGGTTGTTCTCTTCATCCCAATAATGACTGTTATGCCTATTGAAAGAACCATTTCTTGTGAATTTAGATTCATCTTTCCAAATTATACAGTCCAAAAAGTTTTCATTCTCTTCAAATCGAATCATCATAGCTTCGCAAAACTCTGTTCTCCTGACGAAATCAGTTTCCTTCAAATGCTGTACCCTATTGAATTTATATAGGTGCATTTTATGTTTTTTTAATATTCTCCAAACACTCGATTGAGATAATCCCAGAGCAATCTCGGCATCTTTGAGAGAATTTTGAGGATTCACACGAAAATATGCAAGAACTGTAATGTCGTTGTTCTCATCTTCTACTACACTTTTTTCTCTGTGTATAGTTTTCTTAACGAAAGATCCGACATTTCTCAAGTTTGTCATGGTTCTGTTAATGGTAGGTATATCTCGTTGGTCTGGGTCGGTCAGGAAACCTCTCAATGAACAGTCGAATCGTTCTATCTACAACTTTATTACATTCTCCATGAAGTAGAATGAGATTTAAATAATCTTCATTGGTAAAATTAGGCATAGTGATCGATTTTATAACTTAATACGAATTATCACCAAATTAATAGTAAACACAAAATGCTACTGAATAAAGAGGAATTTGGCAGATGTAATTAATGATATCTATCATTTAAAAAAAGATGTAAAACATGGTAAGTTTTTGCATATGGTTCATAAGGAATTATTTATTTATCACTGGAGAAAAACCGATGGCCGATTAGTTGAAATAAAGAGGTTTCCGATACAAATTCGAATCCATATTCGCCATCTATTTAGGAACAACCTGTAACTTTTTTTCTCTTGCATTGTTACTCCAGCATTCGTCCTTTTTTTCGAGTCATTTTTTCTTATTATCAGAATTTCATTATTACTTTTTCTTTCGTTTCCGTTTACCTTTCAAAGGCCCTTGTCGTGCCATGCATATTAGGGTAGTAAAATCTAAAACATGGCTTGAGTAACAGTTCCTGAAAATTTCATCTTTTTGGCGTGAAGGGAAAATAAATAGCTGAAAATTCAAGACGAAAAACAGTTTTTATGAATATCTCAGAAAATATCCACTTTAGGGCAAGGGTGTGATGCATACACTCACATTATTTTTTAATGTAGATTCAATATCTGCCATGAAAAAATAGGGTTCTAATTTGACAAAATTGATTTTTCACGATTTTGTCATCCCTAACTTTGAAAGCGATTTTTACCCCTATATCATGAATCGCGATTTCGATTTTTAAAGTGGATACATCAATCTTACATCTTGAAAAATTCCAAAATGAAAATTTTCCATCCAAAAACCTCGAAGTTATTCTTGATTCAGCGGAGCTCTATTTTAGATTTTTTTCGAATTTTCCTGCTCAGAGAGAATTTTCCAACCAAAACTGAAAAATGTTACATCAAAATAACTTGAAATTTTCTAAGGAATCTATTTCTGCAATAAAAAATGGTGTTCTAATTTGAAAAACGGAAGTTGACGTCATTTCCGGAAAAACCGGAGTTGCTTATGCCTTGAAAATATTTTATATTTCATCAGCATCGTGAAATACTTATAAGTGCTGAATTTCATGAAAATATGTTCAGTAGTTTCCCGTATAAATATGGGTGAGGTTCCTCGTGAAAGACCCTGTATAGAAGAATTGGGGCTGCCATTAAGTCTACCAAAGCTCGGAAAGCAGTAGGTTTTGACCGAATTCATCCTGAATTCATCAAACATTTAGGAAAAATGGCCTTGTTTTAGTTATTGTCTTCATATAACAATATTCTGGATTCAGGAAACTTTTCTTCCGAACTCCGTAAGGCTGAAGTAATAGGAATTTTGAATCGTGAAAAATTCGTGTTATTCTAATCGACCAATCAGTTTTAGAATTGAATCTTCTATAGAATATGCTCTACAAATTTCCAGGATAGGTTTAGGACAAATAGAAATTGTTCAGATCAGGTTCTTAGCCTTTGACTTGACTTTGATAGAATCAGGCTTCCATAATAAATTGAAAACAGGAGCTACTTTCATTGATATCTGTATACACCCATATCAAGTGAGGAAAAATGGTAAGATCATTAAAAAATATGTTATCTGAAAGAAGGTTCTGTATTTCTGTTGTAAATAAGAATAGCAAATTCAAAACATTGAAAAACGGTCTTCTAGAAGGATCAGTTCTAGCTCCTTTACTTTTTAATTTATATCTCAGTTATTTACCCACGACATCGTCTCAGAAACTTGTTTATGCTGATGACATTGCTATTGCTTACCACCATTCGAATTCCCATACTCTAGAGAACATGATTTGAAGATTTCAAAGAATTATTAAATTGCCTATTATGTCCCAATCCCAACAAAACAGAGATATCTTGTTTCTATTTGAATAATCTTGAGAAATGTAGGAAATTAGCTGTAACTTTCAATGATTCTCCTATCAAGCATAACTTCTATCCTAAATACTTAGGAGATAAATTAGACTCATCTCTCAATTACAAGGCTCATTTAGATGATCTGAGCCTGAAAATGAAAGCTTGGGATAATGTTCTTCAGAAATTAGCTGGATCATTTTGGGGTGCTGATGTTTCCACTCTACGCACATCATTCTTGCCTTAGTCTTTTCTGCAGCTGAGTATTGTTGCTATGTTTGGTTTAATAGTGCAAATACACAATACCCAACTTTAGCGTTTGATTAATGATTAGATTTGAAATAATCAAATCGAAATATTGCGAAATAAATTTGGCAAAATATAACTCATTCAGAGAAAATAAAATATATGGGGTATATATAAGGCACGAAAGACCATCGGACAGCGAACGCACACTTTCCTTATCCCGCACATACTAAACTCTTTACCTCTGGAGCTGAGAATCCGACTGCACTCACTAAATTCTTTCGGCTTGTTTAGGAGCACTATAAAGAAATATTTAAGGGACACTGATAGACTCAATATCGCTAATATTGTGAATGGAATAAAATAGAAAAAATGCTACTGAAAATTTTACTCATCGGTGGTGAATTCTGTACCTGCTCATTTGGAGATGGCTGGAGTGGTCCTCCGCACAACCATATGGTTTTGGAGGTTTATCTTGTTTATTTGTTCTTTTGTTTTGTTGTTATATCTTCACTTTCCACTGAGTCTGTATACTTAAGGTTTATGAATAAACAAGTTTATTATTTATTATTATTATTTCGAAGATCCTGAGCTTAATGAGAGGAATATATTCTGAATGGTTTCCGATAGAGTTGCCTACTTTTGAATAGTTTTTAGTAGAAATAGAACAAAACTATTGTTGTATTATTATCACACTGGTCCAGAGTATGTGCAAAAACTCTAGCACACGCTAATATTCCTTGAAAACGACAGAAGATGGTATTCTGGTTGTTCCCAAAAGAAATGAGGGATGGTGAATAATGCCCAAATAATAATTCTACCCGAGTTCCATCATCAAAATTTCTCGTTCAACAACTAATGGCATTCACATGAATGCGCTAATTTCCTACTCACACATGAGTTTTGCCCATTCGTAACCATGGTACCAGAGCTTCCTGTCTTACTTTCAATTAGAGTTCATGATGGAACCCATGTAAATAGACACTGTCTATAATTGTCACTCAATTAACTTGTTCAAACAGCATGTATTTGCAGTAGCGGAGCCTACAAATGGATGATTCAGATAAAATATCACCTATACGAGGCTGGTCGTCAAGCTTTATGATGTCGACAGCATGGGTCAACTAATATTTGTTTTATTAATGTGTCTCGAAGTGGCACACATGGGTGTACGCGATAAGCTTTCCCATAGGAACTTAACGATTCATGGGGTTTGTTTCCATATAGTAGGAAATCTATGGACTTTGATTTCATTAATTTTTGTAAAATTCTGACATATAAAATGAAAAAAATGAAATGTTTTTCAGCTATCTCTCACTTATCTTAAATTTTTTTACATAAAAATCTTACGTCAGTGCTTCTTTAGTTTTATTTTGTATGACGTCCTACGAGAAACAAAGCTCATATGCCAATGTAGGTTTGTTTAGGTTTCACTAGAAGAAACGAAGAGAGAGTAGGTTGGTTGAGTGATTGCTCCTCGAAATAATCATATTTATCATCCCCTGAATATTTTAATGGGGGCGCACATACTGTCAGAGCTTTATGATAAATGATCCGACATGTGTGTAATGGGAAAGTTTATCTGCATCGAACAGAGCTGTTCATTCATCGTTATTTTATATCTATATTCGGTGTGACAGTGATGTATGGTGTGTGCACTTATTCATCCCTGGGGTGGTGTTTTAGGGTGGCATGGTGCTAGCGTCACTCTACTCTGACGGCCTGATTGATTGTTTCCAACAACAGCTACTACATTCGCCGAATAACACGATTTTAACAGTTTACAGGTTTGTTATTTCCACCCATCCGTTCGCCTGTCATAATCCCATTGCAAATATGGAGGTATTAACAATGGCACCACTTTACATGTTTGTCAATTAGTTAATGAAAGAGTATATTCGAGTCGAATAGTTAGTGAAGTGAACATATGCTTCTTTGAACTGATATTATAATAGTATATTCTAATACAAGTTGCAGTATTTTTCAACACGAAGCGACGAAGGAGCGAGTTTTTAACGCATGAGTGTTGGAATTGCCTTCTGCAACGAGTATTAGACGATATTTTCTCTAATTCAGTTAAGAATTATGATCAATTTATTGGAATTCAATGAAAAATTCAGATTATACCTCCTATTGCCTTTTGTATTTTATTTTCGCAGTTGGTGTGACTGATACGAAAATTGACAGATTATAGAATTTGAATAGTGCGTTCAAATCTCTACATGTTTTAATATTGACAATTGACATGCGATGGACGCGTGTTGACATTCGAAAGGAGAGGATGTCAGTGTTGTCAACCACAAAATGAGAAATATAACTGAAAACAATGCTGTAATGAGTTCATTACAGCACTGTTTTTTGTACTGTAATGAACTCATTACCATACTGAAATAAGGAAATAAACTTATCCTCCTTATCTTTATAAAGGGTGAGTCTTTGACTACTGCAATAAATTCAACTAAAGATTTTGAAGCGGAAACACACACTTTTCTCCGTTTCATCTTACAATTTCAATACTTTTAAGCTTTTCAAACAATATGGTAGTTTGTTGAGCGGTTGTTCGTTTTATTTTGTGTTTCTCCTTTGGTTTCCTTTTCCTCTTTTCTAATTTGAATTTATCATATTTTAAAATTGAAAATTAAATAAAAATAAGAAAATTAACTTCACAATCCAAGAAAGAGTTAGAACTGCTCTGCTGTGGTATCATTTATAAGATCTAGTTTTTCCAGGACACTTCTTGTTTACTAGAGAAATAATTTTCAATCGAAATATAGTTATTTATTATACAGTGTGGAAACCACTTATGGAATAAAATTCTTTATGACATTATTTTAGAAAATTATAAAAAATGCTGAGACACGTCAACTTTTGAATTCGGTTGTGCGTTATGTAAACATAAATTTAAATGTACAGGGTGATTCACGTAAATCTGCTATAGTCGGTGTTCTCTTTTTTTAATGAAACACCCTGTATATTTGTATATTTTTGAAATCCCCTTAATAAACCGATTTCAATAAACTAAATATGTATGGTCAATTATGAATTGTACAGGGTGAAATTTTTATTTTTACAATTATTAAACACATACATAAAATAGCTGATGTATTTGATTTTAACACATTAAAATAAATGATCAAAATAATCTCCACCTAGTTGTTGGCAATAGCACAGTCTCCTATAGAACTCCTCCTTAACTTTGTTTAAAGTTTGAGGTGAAATATCCGTGTTGAATGATTGTTTGGGCTATTACCATCATCTATTGTGGATGTAATGATTTCCGACGTTTCGATAGACATCTTCTATCTTTATCAAGGAGAAAAGTAAGAAACCTTTTGAAAATTATCAATTTTCAAAAAGTCAATTGACAGAAGTCATGAAAGAAAATGAACGATTTTATATACTCATCTGTGATATGATGATCTTTTTAAGTTGGATCGAACTATCGGCGTCCAAACTTCTGGCAGATCTATAGATGGAGCACTTATGGAATCAGGTGTTATTTTCATAAATGCTGCTTCTTTGATTTTTCTTCTTGCAAGTTTTTCTTCTTTGGATATTATTGATGCTTCATCCCACTTTATACGATGATTCTCATCTACAGCATGTTGGACCAACCTGGATTTGTCGCTGTCTAGTACTCGTAGAAGCTTCTGATGTTCTTTTATTCGTACATTCAGAGGGCGTTTAGTTTCTCCGATGTAAGATCTTCCGCACTCGCAAGGTAATTCATATATGCAGTTCTTTGTCCTTTGTGTCTCATTATTAGGCTTAACTTTTGTAAGTTTAGCTCTGATAGTGTCTTGAGTTTTGAATGCAGTCGTTATGTTGTATCTATTTCCAATTCTTCTCATTTTCTCCGACAAACCTTTTACATAAGGAATTACGGTTTTAATGGTCTGATTTATATCTGTTGGTTCAGGTTTGATTCAAACCACCAACTAAACACTAAATTGGGAGTAGCAAAATGTTTATTTGATAGAGCAATAAATATTTGTTGCACTGAAGAAGACCAAAATGAAGAAATAAATAACATCTCGAAAACTCTTAGAAGCAATGGCTACCCCAAAAAGATATTAGAAAAAGCTAGACGAACAAGAGAAAGTCAACCTGAACCAACAGATATAAATCAGACCATTAAAACCGTAATTCCTTATGTAAAAGGTTTGTCGGAGAAAATGAGAAGAATTGTAAATAGATACAACATAACGACTGCATTCAAAACTCAAGACACTATCAGAGCTACACTTACAAAAGTTAAGCCTAATAATGAGACACAAAGGACAAAGAACTGCATATATGAATTACCTTGCGAGTGCGGAAGATCTTACATCGGAGAAACTAAACGCCCTCTGAATGTACGAATAAAAGAACATCAGAAGCTTCTACGAGTACTAGACAGCGACAAATCCAGGTTGGTCCAACATGCTGTAGATGAGAATCATCGTATAAAGTGGGATGAAGCATCAATAATATCCAAAGAAGAAAAACTTGCAAGAAGAAAAATCAAAGAAGCAGCATTTATGAAAATAACACCTGATTCCATAAGTGCTCCATCTATAGATCTGCCAGAAGTTTGGACGCCGATAGTTCGATCCAACTTAAAAGATCATCATATCACAGATGAGTATATAAAATCGTTCATTTTCTTTCATGACTTTTGTCAATTGACTTTTGAAAATTGATAATTTTCAAAAGGTTTCTTACTTTTCTCCTTGATAAAGATAGAAGATGTCTATCGAAACATCGGAAATCATTACATCCACAATAGATGATGGTAATAGCCCAAACAATCATTCAACACGAGCTCCATCATCAACAATATCTCGTCATCAACTTGAAATATTCCGTATTTCTGTAGTTATCCTGTCTTTGAGGTCTACAATGCTAGTTGGTTGTGTGGCATATACTTTGTTCTTGAGATAACCCCATAGAAAAATCCAGCGGCGTAAGGTCTGGAGATCTAGCTGGCCACTCAATAGTACCTCTTCGTGCAATGCATTTATTGGGGAAGATTTCCTCTAAATAAGTTCTAACCATTAAAGCATAATAAGGTGTTGCCCCGTCTTGCCGGAACCAAACATTTTCATTCGGTAAGCTAGGATCTATTGCGTTGGGATATAAGTTTGCCACCGCAGGAATAACTTCATTTGTAAGCATATTTAAATATTTTTCAGCTGTCAAATTTCCATCTATAAATATAGGACCAATAATATGGTCGCCTATGATACCGGCCCAAACGTTCACCTTCTGAGGGTACTGAGTATGTGTTTCACGCATCCAATTAGGATTCTCAGCTGACCAATATCTACAGTTCTATCGGTTTACCTCCCATTCATTGTGAATGTTGATTCGTCAGAAAAAGAATGGTACCAAGAGCTATCTTATTTCTGTTCAGCTTATTCATCAATCTTTCGCAGAAATCCATTCTACGATCTGGATCGTCTTCTGTTAACTCCTGCACAAAAGACAATTTGTAGGGATGAAGTTTTTCTTTATGAAGAACAGTTGTATGACTCACATTATTTTCACGGGCAATTTGACGTGTACTTGAAGTTGCATTCTCTTCAACACTTAACAAAATATTCACTTTCAATCTTCACATTTCATCTTCAACGAAGTTTGGTTTTCTTTTTAATGGTTTGACATGTCTAAGTTCTCTGAATTGTGCATGAATTTAAGACACTGTTCTTTGTGAAATATTAGGCAATTCGGGATACCTCTGATTAAATAAGTTTGCCACTTCAACTTGACTTCTGCAGTTATCCCCGTACCCGATCATCATTAAAATCTCAATTCGGCTAGTCTCAGTTAAATATTTCATTGTTATTTCGACAAGGAAAAAGTTTTTAACAAAGATTTTACTTTTTCAGTATAAACTGTCAACACATTTTTTTTTTTGTCTAAAATTATTGGTGTTTCTATGCACTTTTTAGGTATTTATGATAAAATTCATTTGCGTACCAGGTTTTATTTAATTCAGAAGGTTTTCCAAATACGTCTAATAAGTTCATTAAGAGGATTTCAAAAATATACAAATATACAGGGTGTTTCATTAAAAAAAAAGAATACCGACTATAGCAGACTTACGTGTATCACCCTGTACATTTAAATTTATGTTTACATAACGCACAACTGAATTTAAAAGTTGACGTGTCTCAGCATTTTTTATAATTTTCTAAAATAATGTCATAAGTGTTATTCCATAAGTGGTTTCCACACTGTATAAGGGAAAAACGTATTAGATTTTAGCTCGATCCTTTCTAAATTTTATTATATTGTCAAAGCTATAGAGAGTGAAACTTAATAAGTTCAAAATATTTAAGGAGGTGATTCTTCATCGAAAAAAGATAGGATCTTTCATATAAAGAAACTTCATTGGAGCCTCCCTTTTAAGATATAGCCCCTCAAAGGGAGTACATAAAATTTGTATAACAATTTTTTCCACAAACACCAGAGAAGATACAATATTGAAATCAACCTAACGTTTCCGACTAGCAAAAAGACACTTATCCAGTTATTTAATTGGTTTACCCCATGTTCGCATTTATGACGATGTATCTCTGTAGTTGTTCGTAAAATAATTTTTGATGCGAACTGGTTTATTTTGGGCAAAAAACTCATGAGACATTTTTTGTTTAGAATGAAACAGGCTATCGGAAATAAATTTTCAAATGGTAAACAAATAATAAGAAAAAGAGTTACATTGGTAATAAACTTTAGGGGTTGCGTTTCTCACCCCTACAACCATGGGGTAAACTAAATAAATAACTGGATAAGTGTCTTTTTGCTAGTAGGAAACGTTAGGTTAATTTCAATATTTTAACTTTCTTGGTGCTTGTGAAAAAAATTGTTATACAAATTTTATGTACCCCCTTTGAGGGGCTGTATCTTAACAAGGGATGCTCCAATGAAGTTTCATTAAATGAAAGATCCTTTTTTTTTCGATGAGGAATCACATCCTTAAATATTTTGCACTTTTATGAATCGTTTGATCGAAAGTATGCCCCGTAGGGTAGAATGCTTGAGACGAGCTCGTGGGGGACCAACTAGGTACTAGCTTAACCGAAACTTCAGCCTTCTTGTGGTTTCATCATAAAATTTTTATGTTATTCAAACACAGAATTTTGAGTGTTCCTAATAAAGTCTTGTTTCTCTCCAACTTTCCATTTTTTCTTTCTTTTCTCAAGTGAACCATATTATCAACTGAAAATACTCTGATATTTGACTAAATCTAAAATCTTGGAGCGAATATTTCAGAAATAAATTTAGAAAAT
>JARTUT010001431.1:0-64093 GCA_030674115.1 Micraspis discolor | reverse complement strand
TTCGAGAGTTATCGTGTTCACGGAACGGACGGACGGACGGACAGAATCGATTTTGACCACGGATTATTCATCAGTAGGTCCAAACAAAACGATTGATACCACTTTTTGCCCAAAAATTCGAAAGTCACAGACATTTGGGCAAATTGATAAGCACTCTGTTCAGGTGAACAAGAGCGCCAAAAAAGTGAATAAGCCCTGTGAATGGTCTATCGTCTTCATGAACGCACAGTCTTTGCAGTCCAAGTACCTTGAACTAACAGCCTATGTTGGATCTTACCATCCGACTTTCATTCTCATAGCCGAATCCTAGCTTCACCCTGGAAACCCGGATGGCTTGTGACATTGCCGGGCTACTCCATCCATAAGAACGATAGCACAACCACGGTTGGTTAACGTCACTTGTTCACGTTGAATACAGATCGTCGTTTACGGGGCCACGCATTCAAGCTCCGCAAGGAGAACTTTAAGACAGTGCAAAGTCAACATTTTTTTATCAAATAGGGTGTTTGGTGTATGGAATTCCTTGCCTCCTGTAGTGATTGAGTCAGTGTCAGTGAACTCTTTTAAGAACAATTATGGCAGATGGTGTTTGAGTTAAGAGAGTGTTTTATTTGGATTTTTTTTCAGACAAATTAATTTTTTTTCTTTCGCTCCTCGAGCAGTCCTGTGCAACTTTTTTCTTGGATTTTGTATTTTTTTTTGGAGTTTATAGGCCTTGCCTAAACTCTAATCCCTTTGTAATAATAATAATAATAATAATAATAAAAAGAAAGTTATATTTCATGGACTCGAAGATTAATGTTTCAGTGAAATATAAGTATTGAGGATTTGATATTAAACACGTTCGATGCTTTCAACCACCAACTACTTATTTTTCCATATAATACCTACTCTTCAACTCAATCTTCGTTTTGAAAAATTTCAATGAGTCATTTCACTTACAAACCTAAGGTACCTATGATTTTCAACACATCTCAAAAAGTTTCAGAGGCTGTTCCTGAGTAAACTATTAAGTAAATTGCAGCCTAACTTGGCTTCAAATATATTAAAATGTCCGAGCTCAGTCAGTTCGAGTGGGAGTGGATTCCGACAATGAGTTCTGAGAATAGAAGCAACCCCAAGTTCGAAAGCAAATCACAACCCTCAAATATTTACAAGCGTTTATTTACAATATTTACAAATATTCTGGCACCAGATTAATAATATCGAAAACAAGAAATTCGAATATTTAAGATATAGGAGACAATTTTTAATTATATTGAACTTCCCTGTATATATTCTTCCAATGTTGAAGATGGTGTCTGAACTTACTATTTGTGTGGTACACCCTGTGTACTTGTGGTTGATAATAATGGATGGTAAAGTCGCTCTGGTTATAATGACGTCCCTGTAGATGGTGATGATGCTTGGGGACTTCAATGATAGCTGTCGTCAATTTATCCAAATCGAAATTTTCACGATGATGGAATTTTCTATTTTCCTTTTTCAAACAACTATACCAAGCTCATAAGTCTCGAGGGAGTAAATGAAGAAATTATCTCCCAGAAAAAACTGTGAAATATGATATAAATCAGAAAAATGTCAAAAGTATCGTGACTATCATTCTGTCTCTGGAATAATCGATTGATGTCGTACATATAAAAATCTATACAAAAAATATATAAACACCTGTAGATATTCGAATGAAAATCTCAACGAACAAGAAAACTAACTTATTTAATACTTAAAGCATCAAAAATCAATTCATACAAGTCATACACGAATTAATCCAGAAACAGAAAGATTATTTAAAATTCTCCTGAAATCGAAAGGTGCAGAATAAATTATATTCAACATAAGAATCGGAGATAAATTAAATGAATAGCACATGATTTGGATTCTATACACGAATGAATAAATAATTCAACAAATAATGCACAAGCAATCAATCTAAATCACAGGGAAGCTAAAATGGAAGGTACTTACCCCTTATGAGGGTTTTATAAACACGATAACTGAATATTACTATGTACAATGGAGCTAATAGTAGAAAATTGTTAAACAATTTTTGAGAAAGCAATATATTTCAATATACTTGCACTGCTCGAAGGTAGACGTAGAAAAGAAGTAAAATACCTCCAGTTAATCAACGTCCTTATCATATGAAACATATGTCTGCTCGCTTGGCGAGGTTGTTTCAGTTGAGAACATATGTATACAGGAGGGCACAAAGTGCATGTAGCACGCTACAAAATTTCATCACTAATTACTGTTTCCTTCAAAATGATTTTAAAAACCACAATAAAACAATATATCTTTAATTGAATGCGTTCTGTTAATGAGGAAATGTGATTACATTTACGGTTACATTATGAGCAGAGTCATAATTTTTATATGAATATAGACTAAACAATGGTCCATACACTCTAAACATCACTGTGAAAACTTATTACCAGCTTAAATCAAAATATTTAATTTTTCAGATAAAGCAAATAATTTTTTTTGATTAATTTTTAAATTCGCGGTCGATAAGATTAGATGCGCAGGGAGGAATGCGCAAATTTCCTTTGGTGTAGGCGATTTCAGTTCAAAATCCACGGAGTGCGACTACTGCTTGGTCCCTATACTGTGGTTTGATGGTGTATAATTTGTCTCACACATCTAACAGCGTATATAGCGGGCTGAAGTTCGAGTTTTAGGCTGCTGATATGTGCTTTCCATGTCAATTGAACGTCGAATTGCACACCCAAGAAAACTGTGTCATCATCATTTAAGCATGAGAAAGTAATGGTTTTGGTTTTACCCTTATTAAGGGATAATTTATTGGTGCTGAACCTTTCAGATGCTTCTGCACTCACCTGCTCAGATCTCCCCAATAAGACATTCCTATCCTGCTCTCTCAAGGCCAAGGTAGTATCATCCGCATATAACACGGCGTGGCAGCTAACATTCTCAGGTAGGTCATTAATGTAGATGATGAACAAGAGAGGACCCAATATCGATCCTAGTGGAATACCATGTGTTATAGTTTCTATCAGGCTATTATTCTGTTTATGTGATGTCATTTGCTAATGGTTCTGTCGGTTAAAGGTGTTAGCTGATGGAGACTTGAATGGACTATAGACCATGTTTTTTAAAAGTTAATAATCAGTACTAAGGGTAATTTAAAGGTCTCAAGTTGCAACACTGTGAACTTCGAACAATGAAGAAAACCAGCAACAGTTCGAAAAGCTTTTCCTGAAACATTCGTAATGAACACAAAAGAGTTCATTCGAAATTATACTGCACAGCTCAAGTTGCTCGAAGCAAAGATATCCCGAAATCCTTTTTACCGAAGGGGTGACAGGATATCAGTTAAGCAAAGATAAAAGGCAATTCCGGATCAACTGGAAGTTCATAGGTTGAAGAAAGGAGTCTGCATCCAATTTTCCCCACTTGTTATGTCTCCCAAGTTTTTCCAGACGCAATAAACTGCGATTATCTGCTCGGAAAACTTCACGGTCACGGAACAGCGGGAAGAAAATCCGTACAGAAACAACCGTAGGAGGGAGGGCTTAATTAAAATTTCCTTATCTCTTTCACGGCGTAGTTTATAAGTTGTATTCGCCACTTTGGAGTTTCTCTGGGATATTTCGCATTAAAAACACTCGGAAATAATTCGCGAACGAAAGGCGACACTTTGTAATCCGCCTTCACCTTCCCCCGTTGAAATATGACTGCTGAAATTAATTGCTCCGTATACTCCGTCGACTTTTGCGGTCATCGAGGAGTTTTTGTCTCTTCTTCATGGCATCTTCGTCGTCGAGTGTGTTTTATTTACCCCTGTTTGATCCAGGCCACTTTGTTGCCTTGTTAACTTCGAGGATTTTCAATGGTAATGAAAATGTTCCGTAGAAGGGTGCTTATCGATTTTTCTTATTTTGTTCACGGAGGTAAAGGGTGATTCATTTAAAGGTACTTTTGTTTTAAATTAAAAAAAATTATTGAACACAATTGTTACTGCAACTCATTATTATTAGTTGCATTCATTCATTTTTATTCCAAGTTGCTTGCTCGTTTCGTGCGGCCCACGTATATTCATTTCATTTCCCGATGAGCGCGTAACATATGTTGGAGCATATGACCTGTGTCCAACGATGGGTACTGAAGCCGCTCTCGTCCGGTGCAGTGGACTTTTCTTCGCAGTAAATTTCTCGTTAATCATACAAATTCGAACTCTAGTGAAAAAGTGACTATTTTCGTTTGAGTGCTTGGACACGTTGATTCAGCCGTACTGTGAAACCAGGTAGGCAAAAGTCAGTGCTCCAGCATTCGATTTTCTTTCGAGTCATTTTTTTCTTATTGTCAGAATTTCATTATTAATTTTCTATTTCGTTTTCGTTTAACTTTCAAAGGCCCTTGTCGTGCCAACAATTGTATTTTATAATCTTTATAAACCAATAAAAGAACCTTTCTTTACAATTATTTGTTAAAGACAATTTCTTTCAAATGCTGACCTCGACTACAGTTAACAAGATCCATTCGATAGTTCCAATTTTCGATGAGGCGTGTGAGTATTTCGGGTGATATTTCTCCAATAACTAGAGTAATATTGGCCTCCAATACCTCAATCGTAGCCGGCTTGTCCAAGTTTACTTTCGACTCCACATAGCCCCAAAGGAAAAAATCAAGCGGTTTGATGTCACATGATCTAGCCGGCCAATTCACTGGTCCGAAGCGTGAAATGATCTGCTCGCCGAAATGCACTTGCAGTAATGCCATGGTTTCATGGGCTGTATGGCAAATAGCACCATCATATTGGAACCACATTTCATCGAGAACACGGGCTTGAATTTCGGTAAAGTCTGGTGGGATGGTGGGATAATGGTCACCGTTCACAGTAGCATTCCGGGCGTTCTATGTTTTGAATAAATATGGACTAAGCCAAGAATGGGCCTCATCAGTGAATAAAACTTTTGTCGAAAACAGTGGATCCCTGCAAGCTTGTCAAGAGCCCAACGACTAAAACTTGAACAATTCGGTAGGTTGGTCGGCTTCAGTTCTTGAACTTACTGAATTTTCTGAGCTTTCAAAGAATGATCCTTACGTAAAATCCGCCCAGTCGTTGAATACGAAAGGCCAAGCTGTTGAGAACGGCGACAAATTAACACTTCAGGGTCATCACGTACACTCTCCCCCACCGCCGCTATATTCCCTTCACTACGAGCTGGATGTTGTCTATTTGGTAGATAACGAACATTAGGTTTGTTCGCGTGGCAGTTCGGAACTGTAATTTTTGGTAATTTGTGGTTCCCACCCGTTCGTCTGGGACGGAACAGGAGTTCCTTGTCGTTCGTGTGGTCGGAACACTTGATTTCGGAACTGTTCGTTACTGTTCTTACAGTTCCTGATTTAGAGATGGTACAATGGTACAAGGTACAACAGAAGAAGCGGTAAATTCAAATCATCGGTGATTCAAATTTTCAGTAGTTCTAATTGGCAATTAAGTTATATATTTGGTGACTAGGATATTCGCATAGCTGTTTTTGAGTATATTTGATGTTGTGTGAGTATAAATTTTTAATCAATTCGTTATAATAGCTTCTCAAAATTTTTGTTATCTCACAGAAGAGGAAGGATCATTTGCAATAGATGAATAAAATAATTGCATAGTTGTTGATCAAAGTATGTAAGATAATTATTTTATATTATTTATATATACGATATTTCGTATTTATATTCTATATATTTTTTTTGTTATTTCGTGATTGTAGTATCTTTATTTTTTAACCACTCAAAATGTATTGCAAATTTAGGAAGGAAACGGAGGAATGACCTCTTTCAAGAACACAACGACTTGTTAAAACAATTCTTATCTAAAAAATAATTACAAAGCTATAAAATTGTTAGAAAATATTTTTATTTATTTCCCAAATGCCACCACTTCCATATACAGTTACCTAATTCTATTATATAAAATTTTCTGTACACAGTTTCCACCAAAATTACAATAAAATATCAGAAGAATTCACAGTTTACCCAGATATGAACTAACAAAAATAATTTCTCCACTGATGACAACTACTACATATATTGAAATTTCAAATTATAATTAAATTAAATCATTTATTTAAATATTTCATTACATATAAATTATATTTACAGTTATTTATATGGATATGTTTATGTTTATTTATTTATGACAAAAAAAATTGTTCAATTTTAATATTTGTAATTTCTAACGTATTTCCACCGTATTAATAACACAAAGATATTGAATAAGTTATTCAATATCTTTGTAACACTATCCATGATATGATCCATGATGTACAACATAACCTTACTTTCACTTATCAATGCACTTAACGAAATCGTTTTGAAATCATCTGTTCCCACCTGTTCTCACCCGTTCGTGTCATAGAACAACTTGCAACGATTCCAAGAGTTACAGAACCTGGTTCTCTGTGACCCCAGAACAACTGGGAACTGCCACCCGAACAAACCTATTGAGTCTCAAACTAAGTGATGGTTGAGAGAATTGTGCGTTCGGTAAGCCGGTTATGTAAACCGTAAGTCGTTCTTAGTGCCCGACACACATTTTTGGGAGAACTCCCATTTTCGTAATAAAGCTGAACACTTTGTGACACTGTGCCGAGCTAAGTCGTTTCATTATGAAATGTCAGACACTACTGAACATGAATAGCATTTCAGTTCACACGATGCATGCGCGATCTGTACCACAAAGAGTACCTTTAAATGAATCACCCTTTACATTGCATTGCACCCTTCTGTTATCAAACACTGTCATTTTTTCCTGAAATACATGAATAATAAATGCATTGCCAATTCAGTTGGTATAAAAACATTTGGGAAAATGTCCTCTATTGTTGCCGAATTTCTTAAACTGCCAGAGCCTAAGCAATATACAAGCCACTGTTTTCTGAGGTCTTTCGCGTCATTGCTGGCACAATCAGGAGCAAATATTAAGTAGATAAAGAAAGGTGGTGAATGGAGGTCTTTGACTATAACCAAAGGTCATATTGATCATTCCATTGCTTATAAAAATGCCATTGCGGAAAAAATTATCCACACCTTTAACAACTCAGCAGATTTTGGAATGTCAACATAATTATTGTTAGCAATTGTTCTAGTTGTACGATTAATATTAATGTTTATAAGTAATAATTGTTCGGTATTGAAAATAAAATTTCCAAACTTTTGATTTCATTATAAAAAAATGCTTTCAACACTGTGTTAAAAATATATTCAACACGCTTCCACGTAAACAGTCATTTTCAACACTATTGACTGTCAATGAAAGTGTCACTTTTAATTGCAGGTGTAAAAAATTGATTGAAACACGTGCCCATTCATTAGTTTTATCAAAACATGAAACATGAAATGAATGGTAATTTTCTTGACTTTCTCAAATTGATCATTTTACTGTTTTCTTCTGTAACATTTAGATTTGTTACTTTTAGGCAATGTCACTCATGATATTTTTTCCAAAATTTTTTAAACTAACTTGCCGAGGGTAATACGGTACATTTTTTTTCAAAGATGTTTTGTCAAAGTAAGCTGAAAACATATTTTTGAACCATATCTCAACGAAACTCATATTTTTTTCACTAAAACAATTGCACCTAACAATGGCTTTGTGACTGTAATCAATAGCATGGTTACTTAGGATTACGTTTAAGAAAACACTGCAAAATTGGAAAATTTGTGACTACAAAACCTAAGGATGTAGTGTCAATGGATGTGGGTGTCAATTTTCAACATTTTTAAAAATATACCTTTACCACTGAACCAAATGACATATTTTTTTTATTTTTGCAAGAACTGGTATAACCTAGCATAATGCCCAGCAACCACTTGACGTTGAGTTACGGGACACCCTGTATATGATCGTGAGAAAAGTCAAAGTAATTTCGCTGAAATACTAACTTGGTAAGTTATGCCGGCTTGCATGTTTCTTCTCTGTGAAACGACAATTGCTATGGAAACTACTCTACTAAAAATAGAATTAATTCATTGGGTATAGCATATATTATTTTTAAATAATAATATTTATTTATTCAATTGAAAAAATGACATACAGACAGGTTACACCCAAAAAGGCGTTCAATTAAGCTAAAATAATGAAATGATAGAGTACTCCAGAGGGAATCGAGATGAAAAAAAATCCACAAGATTTAATCCGTCAGAATTCAGCTCGATTAAGGGCAAAATGAACTCTGTGACGTGAATTACCGGCATTCACTCTTCAAGCAACTCCCGAACAACAACAATACTCCAGTTCCGGTTCCTCTCCCAGCCGAATAAACAAGAATTTATTTACAGTAGTTGGGACTTGCCAGTTTATGTTCAGTTGTTTGCTTTCAATCAACTTGAACTCGCATTTTTTAGTGCCCTTGCTTTCGAGGGAGTTTGTTAGGATAGTTCGAAATGGGTCCGTATAAAAATGCTTGATTGTCGAAAATCCAAATTATACTATGGTTCATCGATTCTGAACAAAGCCGAGCTAGCACATTTTTGGGAATTCCTCAAAATTTGTAAAAAGTACTTGATACTTCTCCAGATTTTCGTCAAAGCTCAACAAGATTTCTGGTGAATATATTGTAACGACACCGAGTACGGACCTGCCTCGCACGCACCGACAAACGGATTGAAGAAGCAGAAAATTCAATCATGCATGATGCCGCCGTCCACATTATGACCTATGAAGACAATAATTGTCACATAAAAATGCAAGGATGGCAGAGAGGCTGCATGGAAAATACTATATAAGAGCCGAAATCGAAGGTAGTACAATCTGGAAACTTCTCGAATGACCCATCAGGATATTTAGCTAGCCTATCCTTGCAGACTGGACAAAGTTGTTTGAAGAACGTTGCCGACACGTGTTAGCTGATGAATATAAATTCTCTGTGCATAAATTGTTACTTTAAGTGGTGTGAATAATTTAGTTAATAAAGTACAACTTGTAATTTTTATGATATTGTAATTATTTTACGTCAACTACTATGCAACTTTACCATATACGGAATAGTCTTGACAATCCAGGCTTATGTTCTACCATTTTTCTTGCTGACTTGCGCATTGAGAGCGATTATGTGTTACTTCAGCTAGACTACTAAGAAGAATAAGAACAACATGTCTATTGCCCCTCTACTTCGGGTACATAGAATCTATGGGTCACTTACCAGAGTGATCACCACCAACCAATGTAAAATTGCTTTTACATCTATAGTCCGAGAACAATATTTCTTCTCGGTTCAATTTGTTAGTGTAATGTAGTTTTGTAACGATTCGATTGGTATTTATCTTAAAGAGATCGATCAGGAGTTTTGTTAGATCTGCCTCTGTAATTTCTAACCTTCTTTTATTCAATTTAATATAGCTCCTAGTCCGAGATCATGACGTAACCTATTCCGGGATTGAACTACATCCTACCACCGGATCAGAGTACATCTTACCTTAGGATCAATGTACATCCAACCCTTGGTTCAATCAGTATCCAGACTCCAAGACATAGCTAAACCTTGGTGCATAACTTCGTTCACAAGAGAACAGAACCTTTTATTAACTACCTGGCAGGTTGAATTCGCCTTGCTCTATCTAGGATCCATGAGGGAGCTGTCAACTCATCAGCATTGTTTATGTTAAGATAAGTGGCATATATTTGTGAAGGGATTTCCTGAATTGTATATTTGTTAATTATACATTTGTAGTTAAATATATTAGTTAAAAACCGAGGGGAGTTTTGTTGCTGGGATAATTGAGCCCCCCTTGAGAGAATTAGAAGTACAGTCTCATGCTTTTTATCTAATTGGCTATTTGTCACGTTACAGATCTTCGAATACTGGGGTTTATTTTACGGCACTCGTGTGAGTTTAGGAATTCCAATATTTCAAGACATCTGTATGTCGGTCTGGTAAAGCGAAATCTTGAGGTTGTAACGAGTCAGAATAGATTTCTTCTCTCTGTATCCCGCAGAGAGAAGAGATCCAACTGATATGAGATCGGTTCTACGATTTTTTAGTTTGCGAACTCGAAGAGCGGATGTATTATTGTTCACTAGATTGGTCAGAGACTTCTATCCTCATCCGGTCTTTTATCTCTTTTGACTTTCATGTTCCATCTA
Organism: Micraspis discolor; assembly: GCA_030674115.1. Lineage (NCBI taxonomy): Eukaryota > Metazoa > Arthropoda > Insecta > Coleoptera > Coccinellidae > Micraspis > Micraspis discolor. Next base: position 53,988 of record JARTUT010001431.1, on the reverse strand, counting down.
GACATGTTAGAGGTACCGTGTTGCTGTGTCGCATGACGTACAGGTATATACGAGGGCTTCGCCAATCCCAAGAATCTCGCAGCTTCTAAACGATGCCAGTAGAACAGGCATGGACATCTTTTACCTCAGTTATCCATCTATTTTGCGTATGGTCGATCGAAATTTTGTTTATCTGTAATTTCTTCTGCAAGTTTTGGATGGTTTTCAATTTGTAACTGCTTGTGGTATGTGTTAGTTATGATTATTATTGAATTGAATGATTGTTTGGGCTATTACCATCATCTATTGTGGATGTAATGATTTCCGACGTTTCGATAGACATCTTCTATCTTTATCAAGGAGAAAAGTAAGAAACCCTTTTGAAAATTATCAATTTTCAAAAAGTCAATTGACAGAAGTCATGAAAGCAAATGAATGATGTTATATACTCATCTGTGATATGATGATCTTTTTAAGTTGGATCGAACTATCGGCGTCCAAATTTCTGGCAGATCTATAGATGGAGCACTTATGGAATCAGGTGTTATTTTCATAAATGCTGCTTCTTTGATTTTTCTATTGCAAGTTTTTCTTCTTTGGATATTATTGATGCTTCATCCCACTTTATACGATGATTCTCATCTACAGCATGTTGGACCAACCTGGATTTGTCGCTGTCTAGTACTCGTAGAAGCTTCTGATGTTCTTTTATTCGTACATTCAGAGGGCGTTTAGTTTCTCCGATGTAAGATCTTCCGCACTCATAAGGTAATTCATATATGCAGTTCTTTGTCCTTTGTGTCTCATTATGAGGCTTAACTTTTGTAAGTTTAGCTCTGAATGTACGAATAAAAGAACATCAGAAGCTTCTACAGTACTAGACAGCGACAAATCCAGGTTGGTCCAACATGCTGTAGATGAGAATCATCGTATAAAGTGGGATGAAGCATCAATAATATCCAAAGTAGAAAAACTTGCAAGAAGAAAAATCAAAGAAGCAGCATTTATGAAAATAACACCTGATTCCATAAGTGCTCCATCTATAGATCTGCCAGAAATTTGGACGCCGATAGTTCGATCCAACTTAAAAAAGATCATCATATCACAGATGAGTATATAACTCATTCATTTTCTTCATGACTTCTGTCAATTTACTTTTGAAAATTGATAGTTTTCAAAAGGGTTTCTTACTTTTCTCTTTGATAAAGATAGAAGATGTCTATCAAACGTCGGAAAACATTACATCCACAATAGATGATGGTAATAGCCCAAACAATCATTCAACACGAGCTCCATCATCAACAATATCTCGTCATCAATTTTTATTGAAAATAGGTTTATCCCTTTAATAAATATATAAATAAATAAAATTCACAGAAGGAGCTGAAGGCCATACCTGAAAGAGCCTATAAAAAATTTTCCAGGATTGGTGAAAACCTTGGCATATGAGTATCGCTTCAAGCAAAGCATATTTCGAAAGAAATTCAATAAATATTGACGAAGTTCAATATTTTTGCGTTTCATTTTAAATTTTCAAGAACTTTTTTATCAGAGAGTATACTTATAAATGCAACATAAATGATGTATTTACGATTGCAAGAGGAATGAACTCAGCCAGGTTTCCGCATACCGCAAAACCACAGTTGAATCAATTCCCTTTCAGCTTAAGCCAAACGAATTCGCAACAGAATTAAACCAAAAACAACCACCAATTCGGCTAATTGAAAAAATGCGCTGGAACGTCAGAACAGAAAAAAAAACGAACCATCTGCCCACAACCTGAACAGAGGGAATATCAAAAAAACTCCCTGTTAGATTACCCATTTAGTCGAATTGAAATTGGGGCAATTCCAACGGACTACGATTCGCAATTTAACCCGGATTTAGTATTCCTGGTGGGAATAATCAGCTTAAATTTTTTCTCGAATCGACAATCCGCTATACGGGCTTACGGGAGGTGAGAAGGACGAGGAAGGAAGGGGACGTTCAGCATTCTTTGAATAAGGTTCAGGTTTCAAGGTATAAGGGAATTCTGTGAAGCTCCAATCTGGAATAGGGATAAAGCATGGGGTGAGAAATGCCTTAGACCTTTTACGTTATGAAGGGTTCCATGCAAATTCATAGTAGTTATAACAGTTTAAATTTTCATTCTTGAAGGCTTAGACATAACTGAGGGAGTTTTCCTTCAGTTTTCTTCGATTTCCGAATTGCCTCTTAAAAACCAACCATAAGTTTTTCCACTAAGCTTGTCATTTAGAATACCATATATATTCAAGTCAAAATTGCCAAAAAACCATGAAATCACGCAATCGAATATTCTGAAACCTCTAAAGAGTCAAAAGAAAGATTAAATATCTGTTATAGACATAATGGAACATGAAACTTTCCCAAAGAATGATTTCTGGTCTTAACTGAACATGACAACCCCCAATAGACTGAAAAGTATGCATCGATTCTTCTGTAACTCCTGAAGTAATGGAAACATATACACAAGAACCTCATATCTTGTTGTTGTTATTGAGCCTTATTATTTTTTCGTTATATCGGCGTATTCGGAGGCCCAATACTTTGATCTTCTGTTTGAGGAAGTCGTACCTGAGCACTAGTTTTTCTCTGAACTGCGGATCCCGCCGTCTTCTCTGAGTTTCATATGCCACCTTTCTGACTGCCAGAGTAGAGGAAATTTCCTATAAACTCAATGAAATTGTTTGCAACAGTATTTCACATATAGATAGATTCATCACAAGACAGGTCCAAAGCATTCTTAAACCCATTGATAGTTCCAGCATCAACCACCACACTCGGTTTCATCTTTCGAATATTCTGTTGGTATCAAAATCTTGTTTGGGGAGCTGCAAACTTCTCCTTCGCCAATTTGAACTGATAACCTCTCAGGTTGTTGGTGTCCAAAGTATGTAGGCTACGAATGGGATCACCAAAGTGATCACGTAGAGACCTGAAAGAAATTATTGAATCACACCTGTAGCGCCGTGATTGGAAAGTTGACAATCCAAAAGTATTGAGCCTGCTTTCGTAGGGAAGGCGAATCCTTCTGAATGGAATACAAGTGAGCGAGCGCTAGACTGACTCCAGTGTATACTCTCGGCAAGTGTAGAAGGCCACCAAACCGGGCCAACATATTCCAGCAATGGTCTAATGTAACTGATGAAGAGGAGCTTCAATGTAGCAGCATCACATCCATTAAGTGTCTTTTGGATGGCATAAGTCAGCTGTCTTAGTCTGGCAGTGATTATGCCTCCATGTTTGACTAGCGGAGATCCTCCGAGACAGTCCCGCCTAGGTCACAGTGACTTTGTAATGGACACCTCTTTCCAACGTCCTAGTAGAAGAGCGGCTTTCCACCGACGAAGAGGTGTTCAAAAGAAAATTGGAAAATTTAAAAATAATATTGTTTATTTAGGAGTTTCTCCTGACGGGAGAAATCTTCAGGGTTCGGCTCGTCGCTAGAAAGGACGAGTCTTCAGTTCTTAAGATTGGGGAACTCAATGAAATTCCTGAATAACAAAAAACAAATTTATTCGAAGCACAAAAAAAACAAAATGACAATTCTTAGCAAGCACAAAAATAATTAAACAATTTTTGACAAAATATTTTTGGAGGTTTCGGACTATGGACTTTTTTTACTGTTTATAAATTTTATATCTGACCTTTTTCCTTGGACTTCTAACACGGAACTTCACTAGCGAAATTTCGAACTCACTCAATTACAACACAATTACTATTTTTCTAGAATTATACAGACTGATTTACTATTAAGTATGTAAGTGTTTTTCTGGTTACGGATCACGTTGAACTGACTTTCCATTCCCTAATTTTTCCTAATATCCCTTTGTCCGTGGGCGTTATCGAACATAATCCGGGATCCCCTAATTTCTCTTAATTGGTGCCCTTCCTTTCGATAGTTCGAAATTTACCCCACTAATTAAAAAAGTTTCATTGGCTTTAGTCAATTGAGTCTCTCGATACAAACCTCTGATTAGTCTACTGATTAATTTTAATTGTTACTAAAGATCCACCTTTTTCCCATCGTTAATTCGAAACCATAAGCCCTTAAGGTAATAAATATATCATATGTCGAACTCACAAGCTAATTTCTCAAATTTCATCACGTCGTAGATCCATCAAGATTCCCATATAGCGGATCAATAAATTTTGTTTTAAGGTTTTATGATTATTGGTGTGATATTTTTGAGCGGTTTATTACTGTCTGGAATATCTGGGAATTTCGATTAGATATGGTCTTTCGCTTATCAAGACCCATTATCCAGCATCGCTAGACATACCATATTACAACTTGATGAACCATTCGGGTAAAGTTGCAAAATATCGAAGTAAGACAAGGGAAAGTTGTAGATTTTGGTATCATCTGCAAACATAGAACAAGCAGAGTGCGGTGGTTTAGGTAGATCGGAGGTGTATAATAAAAATAATATGGACGGAACCTTGCGGAACACCAGATAACAAAGGGCTTTCAGGGCTAGAGAAAGAACGATCCTCTCTAACATGGAAAGAACGATTGGATAGATATGCTTTAATTCAAGCAAAAACACTACCCCCGATTTCAAGATATGAAATCTTAGCAAGCAGCCGATGGTGAGGGTCCTTATGGAAGGACCTGGAGAAATCAAGGTAAATAACATCTATAGACACAACCCGATCTCCCGCCCTAGTCCACTCATTTATGCAAGTGGAAAAAGAAAGGAAATGAGCGAAGTACCTGAGAAGCTTGAAAAGAAGGCCATCGAGACCTGGAGCAGTATCCTTGAGCTGAGTCAGGTACCTCCGAACGAGCTCTCCATCGATCGTGATGTCAGCAATCTTACCAGAAACACGAGAACTCAATCTCTGGAAGAGGATTTCTTCCTTGATTTTTTTTATAATAGGTTGTCAAATATCTCCATTCCGCTTTTTTGCTCTTTGTTCAATGCTTTATAAAAAGTGTTACAGTGATCGGATTTAGTTCAAATATGCGCTGTTTTGTTCGATAATCTGTTTCCATCTAGACGGCAACTTCATCATACCTCCCTCGTAGAAGCCCCCCTCCTTATTTGCGAAGAACTCGGACAGCCACTTTTCACAAGTCTCTTTTGAGTTCAACTTTACATCACCAAGGGCGTTCGCCATGGACAGGAACAGGTGGTAATCACTTGGCGCTATGTCCGGGCTACATGGTGGATGCGATAAAACCTCCCATCCGACATCCCGTAGCTTCTGACGAGTCATCAACGAAGTGTGTGGTCTGGAATTGTCCTGGTGGAACACTACACCCTTCCTGTTGGCCAATTCTGGACGATTGGTCGATCGCCTGCTTCAAGCGGTCCAGTTGTTCGCAGTAGATGGTCGAATTAAGTGTCTAGCCATATGGGAGCAGCTCATAGTGGATAATTCTCTTCCAAGCCCACCAAACACTCAGCAAAACCTTTCTGGCCGTCAATCCCGGCTTGGCCACTGCTTGGGACGATCCACTTGCCTTCGACCACCACCGTTTTCGCTTGATATTGTCGTATGAGATCCATCACCACCTGCTTTAAGAATGGGTCTAGTTCGTTCCGCTTCAGAGGCATATCGCAGGCGTTGATTCGGTCCAGAAGGTTTTTGCGTCAAATCATGCGGCACCCAAACATCAAGCTTTTTTGTATCCAGCCTTTTGCATATGGTTTAAAATGGTTTGGTGACTAACTCCCATCTCCTGGGCGATGTAACGAGATGCCACATGCCGGTCTAACTCGATGTATTCCATAATTTAATTGGTATTTATCGTCACAGGTCTTCCGCCGGTTGGCTTATCTATATGTCGATTTGACCGGCTCTGAATCGTTGAAACCATTCCTCCGTGGTTAGAACTGACGGAGTACGATCCCATAAAACACCATTAATCTCACGGAACGTTTCTCTAGCGAAATCGCCTTTAAAGAAAGAAAACTTTAAAATAGCCCGAATTTCGGCTTTAGTGAACTCCATGTTTACACGTCTATAACTGTTGAACGCAATATCCAAACTAATCATGTATAGCGTCGTTTTGTAGGTTATGTCAAGACCTTTCAAATTATATATATAATTGCCAGTTACGAGCTCTGTAGCGCTTTGTACATGGCTGCGAAGTTCAAAAACAAAAAGGAAGGAGATATTTGGCATCCTATTATTACCCCTCTCGTTTTTTTTTTTTGTGGATACTATTTTGGATTTGTTATGAATGAATCAGATAATACTTAGTAAATATTCGAGATTCGCCATTTGTTAAGAAATGAAAGCATTGATATGCAGAGTCAGTCGCATACCATTAAGAAAATCGTGAAAAACAATGAGACTACATAAAATGGAAAATTAAAGTGCAATTAAGGCCTCAAAACCTCCAACGCAGTCACACCTTCTCTCATCATCTTGAAATCTTCAGCATTAAGCGCTCTTTTCTTATCACGCCACGTCCTATGATCACGACAATGGCCTGCAATTTCCCTGTTCCTTACGCGAATTGTATATTAAACGTGTTATCGTTGCCGAGTTTCTTCCGCCTAGGCTTCTACTCACTTCAGGCAGTATTTACATAATATAATTGGGCAGTTCAAGGACAGAAAACGACGAAAGAGAGGCAGAACTTTGCGTTCAAAAGATGAAAATATCACGTCGTTACCTAGAAATTTGTCTTGTCTATTTCGCTTGATATTTCACCTCCACTTCTGAAAAATTTGGCCTCCGTGTATAATGCCTGAACTGATTGGAGAAGGGAAGTACTTTCCTTTGATCATTCTGATGAGGTTAATCCGGAATCAAAGAAAGAGGGATTCTGGAGGGAGTTGAATACTGAAAGAAGGCATTGGAAAAGTTTTTCAGTTTACTCTTTATGTTACCGTTCAAGCTTGAATGTCCGTTTCAATCGAATAATACGATGGTTGCCTTTTATATTTCGGGATTAGAGAAAAAACAAATATTAATCATCGAAAATCGCTCTATTGTTTTTCAAAATATTCCCCATGAAGATCTATACATTTTTGCATGCGTTTGAACCAATTGTCAAGCACTTGTGCCACTCTGATTGAGGTATCTCAAAAACATGCATTCTGAACGCATCAACCGCATCTTCAGGTGTCGAAAACGTTAACCATTATTTTATTTTTTTACGTACAGGAAATAAAAGAAGTCATTCGGTGCCTAGTCAAGCTGATACGGTGGATGACCTACAAATCGATTTTTTGAGTGCTAAAAATGCAGTTGTTGAAGCCGATGTGTGAGAGCTCGCATTGTCGTGGGGAAGGATGATCTGTCTTCGGCGGTTGATTTTCCTGATTTCTTGGAAGACAACTGGCAAACAAATCGTTTTGTACCACTCAGAATTGACTGTTTTGCGTTGGTCTAGTGGTACGATTCCGAAAAAAACAGGCGACATTGCTTAGAAGTGCTTAGTGCGTGAGCACCTTTGGTTGGATTTGGCTCATCTTAAAACACCCATACAGTCGACTGCTAATTTCTTTCGTGCTCATATGCGTAAATCCACTATTCATCACCTGTCACGATCGTATTTTTGGAGCATTTCTTTCGACCAATCGACATGAGCTTTTTTTTGAACGATTGACAAATTGTGTGGTATACAACGCGAACAAATTTTTTCGACTGTCAAATGTTCATGCAAGATCAATTGGCGTACAGCATCAATTTTTCGGAACACCTTCACGAAATTCATCTTGGAGTGTATTACCATACCATCGATAAACACTGGTCCTTGATGGATCTTCATGGCCAAGAATTGAATTAAGTTTATCGATGCACTGTTGTTGAGTTAATCCACGTCGAAAGTTGAAAAATGAATAATAATTAGAAAATGTTCACGATTTTATTCCATTTTATGGGCGAGATGAATCTTTCAATTCACTGTAAACAACACAAATAGCGCTCGAATGTCAAAATGTTCTGACTACGTATATCCTCAAAAATGTCAAGCTTTACTATACAGCTGTCAGTTGACAGTTCGCAACACTAGGGTTGTCCAATCCCGAAATATAAAAGGCAACGCCTGTAGTTATTTGTGCAAACCACACCAAAAAGATTATTTATGTAATGAGCAGAGCGAGTTGCCCCCAAAGATCACGAATTATGAAATATAGTGTTACACATAATATTTTCAAAACATACTATATTCATCATGGTGATTGAATATATGTAAAAAGATATATCAGGGTGAATCCACAAGTAGTAGAAAGAAATGAACTTCGTTATACCTTTTCTGCACATAATATTCTGTTGATTTTGAATAGGATGTGACTATTTGAATTGATATAAACAATAAAAAACATGCCTACAAGCAATGAAGTGAATTCGCAGACATTTATTTTCACTTCGTTGTTGTAGAACTATAGTTAGTTTCACATTTCGTAATTTTGATTATCAAAAAAGGAGAAAATTGTTATGGTTTTTCTTTCCGAAAATAATTACTTGAATTTGTTTTCAAGTGCAAGAAAATATACTGGAATGTCCTATTCCAATTTTCGACATTCGTAGTCAGCTTGTCCATGTAGTCTATGGACTTCACATAGCCCCAAAGGAAAAAATCAAGAGGTGTGATGTCACATGATATAACCGACCGATTCACTGGTCCGAAGCGAGAAATGATCTGTTCGCCGAAATGCTTCCGCAGTAAAGCCATGGTTTCCGGGCTGTATGGCAAGTGGCAGTTGTTGAAACCACATTTCGTCGAGACCACAGGCTTCAATTTCGTTCAACACATAGTGTGTTATCAGGGTGCGATAACGGTTACCATTCACAGTAGCATTCCGGCCGTCCTCTGTTTTGATGAAATATGAATCGACCGGCCCATGAACCACACCAAAAATTTGTTTTTTCTGGATTTAATGGTAATTCTTGAGACTCTTCAGATTGTTCATCACCCCAGATTCGGGCATTTTGTTTGTTCACGAACCTATTTAGCCAAAAATGGGCCTCATCAGTGATCAAAACTTTTATCGAAAAAAGTGGATCCTCTGCAAGCTTGACAAGAGCCCAACGACTAAAAGTTGAACGATTCGGTAGGTCGATCAGCTTCAGTTCTTGAACAAATTAAATTTTGTAAGCTTTTGAAGAAAGATTCTTACGTGAAATCCGCCAAGTCGTTGAATACGAAAGGCCAAGTTGTTGAGAACGCCAACGAATCAACACTTCAGGGTCATCACGTATACTCTCCCCCATCGCAACTATGTTCTCTTCACTACGAGCTACATGTTCTCTATTTGGTCGAGTATTATCCAATAACGAGTATTGAGTCTTAAACTTAGTCATGGTAGAGCGGCTTATGCGTTTGGTAGGCCGATTATGTGTACCGTAAGTCGCTCTAAGTACCCGATACACATTAATCGGAGAACGCCCATTTTCGTAATAAAGCTGAACAATTTGTAGACGCTGTGACAGTTTAAGTCGTTCTATTATGAAATGTCAGACACTACTGAACAAGAAAACCACTTCAGTGTACACGACGCATGCGCTATCTGCTAATTAATTTCCATCACAAAGAGTACCTCTAAATGAATCTCACCCTTTACCTGTGTATTGCTTCAAATTACGCGTATTTCAAAGGAGATTCAGTAAATATTGTAAAATAACAATATTCTTGCGTTTTATTCCAGATTTCCGGATACTTTTTTGTCAGTGAGTAGGTGTCAGATTACTCCTGGTAACACTGCCTACGGATCTGGGCAGATAGGACGTTTAGGAAGAGTTTTATGATAGAGCCTCAATAATCTTATTGAAACGGCAATGACGTAGAGGGTAACATCATTGGAAACCTTTACATAATCCGAAGCATTAGCTTCGCTCCGCCTTGCTTGGAATCCTGTCAATCTTTTCCACCTGTCAGATTATGCACATTCAACCAAACTCTGATTCATTCAAGACGTTTCCATTCTTTATAATCAATCTTAGGTATAATTATTTTCCATCCGGAGTAATTTTGACGGGATTTATAAGTTTTTCACCCTGTTTGAGATACGTCGTCCATCTGAAAGCTTGAGACATAATTACAATCCAACGATTGGCGACGAGGCGCTCCCTGCAGCCTTCCTAGAGCAATCTATCACTACCACTCTCTCAGAAAAATGGAAGAGAGTAATTGAATTAAAAGTACCCCTTAATGCAGCTAGCAATTACAGTCCGCACAATCAGCTTCGCGAATTTTTCTCGCGGCAGTCTCAAAATTACTCAGTCCTCCACCAGTAATTTGATTATGAAAGGAATTAATTCCATGACGAAAAATTTCAAATTTTTCTTCCTTTCGCCGTCATGCGAAAAAATGTAATTAGGCCTCAGGATCCACTCGGATAACAGACTCTCGTAACGAACGTATTCGAACGATTTTTCAACCAGAATATTCGCAGAATGCGATGGTATCGGATTGTTTTTCATTAATTTGATGGAAGCCTGCGAAACGATGATTCCTAGTTATATAACGATTTTTAATTTCAGTTAATTTAAATAGGCAGAGTGGGTAGTCTTGTAGCACAAATGTGTGCATGGATTCAAATTAAAATGGACCTGCAGTTTGAAATCATAAAATAAATATTCACAAAGTTACACAGTGTCCTTTTTATTATTTCAGTTCATTAGTAGATACATATATGTTCTTTTGAACTTTTGGCTTACAATATTTAGTTAGCAAACAATAAAGCATATAGATCAGGGGTTAGTGACGGGGTGTCATACAATTCGGAGTATGACATAAAAGCCTAGAGAAAAAACACCAGTAAAAAAAAACTGGCTCCCCGCCTAAGTGTGTGAGTACAAAAATAAACTGAAATATATTTGAGGGACTTCTTTCTTCAAGAGTGGTCTTCTATTGATGGAGACAGAGGCTTCTTCAAGTTTCCCACATCGAATCTGGAAATAAAAAGACAAAAGCAGTGTAAACTGACTTTTGCCGCACTCTGTATAGGTATATATTATATATATATATTCGAGTTGCTGTTTGAAATCCCCAGCGTCCACTCTGTACGAAATTCATTCACAGTACAGGGACCAAGCAGTAGTCGTACTCTGTGGATTTTGAACTGAAATCGCTTACACCAATGGGAACTCGCGCATTCCTCCCTGCGCATCTAATCTTATCGACCCCGAATTTAAAAATTGTTTAGTAAAGGTTATTTGCGTTATCTGAAAACTTAAATATTTTGATTTAAGCTGGTAATAAGTTTTCACAGTGATATTTAGAGTGTATGAACCATTGTTTAGTCTATATTCATATAAAAATTATGACTCCGCTCATAATGCAACGGTAAATGTAATCACATTTCCTCATTAACAGAACGCAATCAATAAAAAGATATATTGTTTTATTGTGGTTTTAATATCACTTGGAAAGAAATATTATAGTAATTAGTGATGAATTACCCCAGTACACCCCCCCGTAAATACTCCCTGCGCTAAATATGCTGAGTGTTCTCTAGAAAGGGTTCCTCATTATGGTGGGAACAAAATAAAAACCTGTTGAATTATTGTTTAATATATAATAATGTTGTTTTGGGAGAAACTTGTGTTTTTAAAAATTCTACTTCATTTAGAAAACAACTGTACAAGCAATGTACTACGTGAGAAGATCAAATCTATATTTTTTCATGCATCATTAGACGTCTCTCCTATTTATAATAATTTAGAACAATGAGAGCATTGTGGAGCAATGAGAGCATTGTGGAGAGGCGTCATAAACAACAAATTGACGCGATAACAAATTAATGCGATAAGCAATATGCTGACTGACAAAATACAACATGGTAATATTCATTTCCTAATGGATTACTACATTGTTGCAATGATCAGAATACAGGGTGGATAATATCTAATTCCTCCCCATCTTGGCTAAAAGTATCACCCTGTTTGGGTGTAGTTTTATAAAGTACCTTTCTTTTTGAAATATTTCACAATAAAGTATATAACAATTATAAGAATTATCAAAATTAAAAATAAACTAAATTCACTAGGCTTCATCTTCCAATTTTCGATTTCTTCTAAATGGATGTCTAGAACGTTGACTTCGTTGAAGTCTTCTTTCTTGAAATTTTCTTGTTCTGAGTCTTCGTTCTTTAGGGTGTCCATTTTTGGTAGGATAATATATTTTCTTCATCTATCGTAGTGACTGGATAAATTTCTTTCTGGTTATTACTAATAACACATTTTGACCGTAGAATTGCTGTTTGAGGAACGAAATGGTATTTCGTTTGTTGAGGGCACTTTTCTTGTATTTTCAAGTTGTTTGTTGAAAGAATATTTCCATCTTCTAAAAGTTTTAAATTTGATTTGGAGACTACAGTTAATTTTGGACAGTTTTCCATTTGTTTCTTCAAAACATTTTTAAGCACTTTGGCGGTTTATTCAGAGAATCTTGATCGCCAGAGTTCTAATTTGTAGAAATTAACGAGAAAAATTGCGAAGAAACGAAGAAAAGTCTTGCACTGCATCGAACGAGCGTCGACGTGTCTATTCGAATTACTACTGTTTCGTACTTCCTTCGTCTGGCACTGTCATATAGCTCCAACATATGTTACGCGTCCATAGAGAAAGAAATGAACATACGTGGGCCGCATGAAACGAACAAGCATTTTGGAATAGAAAATAAATGAATGCAACTAACAACACTGAGTTGCAGTAACAATAGGTGTACGTTCATATTTACTTTTTTGGCAAATCTCACATAAATTAATATAGTTTGACATCTTTATCCATTTGTTTCATGATACTGTTGTATCCGAAGAGTTTGTTCTTCCTGATCTTCAACATCTTCTAGAAATGTCTTTGCAATTTTGAAATTTAAAGTTTTGTGATCGAATTTATTCTGTAAAATTGTTATAAATGGTTTTTCTAATTCTTGAGATATAAAATATATCCCATAAGGTTTCTGTGGTTGCACAAATTCTTTAATGAATTGAAATATGTAATTTTCAATGGATTTAACATCAACTCTTAACCTGAGTTTGTCTCCAAATAATTTTATTTTTGTTACATTGATATTTGAAGCTTTTTTCAATATTATTTGTAAAGGAAAGCATTTACACATCTCTCTGTGTAAGGAATTTCTAAAATTGGATTTTCCGCGCTACTATGAACAGTTATGTCACTGTGAATAATAATGTTTTTATTTCTTAGTTCGCTTAGATCTTTATCATCTAAATTTGGTAGTTCATTATCAAGTTCTACTAATAGATAGTTATATTCTTCCAATTCGTCATCTGAGATATGATTAATTATGGAGAGTGAATCTTCTTCAATTGGATTTATTTCAACTTTTTCTATGTAATTTAAATCTTCATTAAAATTGTCATTTTGTATGTAATAAATATTAACATTGATATCTGATTCTTTAAAAATGTATTTTATCATATTAAAAATAATTGTCCATTCCAATTTATCTAATCCGCATGCTATCCTGGGAATAGCTAAATATTTATCATCGTTAAATTCACATAATTTTTTCAGATCAATAAGAGTTTCGAATACCGTTTCATAGGTTGGATTATCATAATAAAATCCTTTAGTTATTAAATAGTAAATATTTCGATTTTTAATTCTTATTGATGCCAACAGTTTTATTTTGAGATTTTAATTTGTTTACATTTCCAAATTTACTTTTAAATCGTGATGCAATACCTTTACTCATTTCTAAATCTTTTGATACACAATGAACTAAAGCATATTTGTTCAGGCAACTAAAAATATTTTCTTTTTTTCTCCTTAATATTAGAAGGTTTTGATAATTGATCGATTTTTAAAAATTTTTCATGATTAATTTCATTATTTTCCTCTAGCCTTATTCTGCTGAGAGCATCTGCGTTATTTAATGATCCTTTTCTGTATTTTATTTCATAATCAAATTCTTCTAATTTCATTCGCCATCTCATTAAACGTGAATTAGGTTCTTCAAGAGAAAATAACCAAACATTGGTTTGTGGTCTGTATAAATTGTAAATTTCCTTCCATAAAGGTATGGGCGAAATATAGAACAACCGTGTAAAATAGCGAGGCATTCTTTTTCAACTACACTATAGTTAATTTCAGCTTTATTCAATGTCCTACTGCAAAAAGCTACAGGTAGATCATTTGGTACTTGACCTTGTGATAAAACTGCACCGACAGCAAATCCTGATGCGTCCGTGGTTAAATTAAATTAATTACAAATTGTTAAAATCTGGATATCTTAATATAGGGTAATTCATCAAATTATTCTTACACAATTGAAATGCTTCTATGTATTTGGGATCGTCAATATTTATTTTTGCATCTTTCTTCAAACATAATGTTAAAGGTTTTGTGATTTTTGCAGAGTAAGGAATGAATTTTCTGTAATATCCTACTAGACCAAGAAATGATTTAATTTCTTTTTGAGTCGTAGGGATAGGAAAGCATGAAATAGCTTTCAATTTATTCGGATTCGGTTTAATACCTTCCTGGTTATCACATGTCCTAAAAATTCAATTTCTTCTTTAAAAAAATAACATTTATCTAACTGAATCTTTAAATTATCCATTCTAAGTGTTTCCAAGATATTATGAATATCTGCCAAATGTTGTTCGATTGTTTCCGAAAAAACAACTACATCGTCCATATACACGTAACAACATTTACCTATAAAATTTTTAATACATTATTCATTAATCTTTGGAATGTTGCTGGCACGTTTTTTAAACCAAAGGGCATTCTTAAAAATTCATAATGTCCGTTATCAACAGAAAAAGCTGTTTTCTCAATGGATTCTTCATCTAATTCGATTTGATGAAATCCGGATGCAAGATCTAGTGTCGTAAAATATTTTTATTTCCTAATTTATCCAAAATAGCTTCAATTTGTAGAAGAGGGTATTTGTCATCAATAGTTTTATCCTTTAGTTTTCTGTAATCAATTGCCATACGCCATTTCTTTTTCCTGACAAATCTTGTTTTTTTCAGTACTAAGACTACCGGAAATGTCCAAGGAACAACTATGTCGAATGATTTTTTTTTTTAGCATATCATTTATTTGTCTTTGTATTTCTTCACGTTGACATTCAGGATATCTATAGATTTTAGAATGTACAGGAACTTCGTCTACCGTTCGAATTTTGTGTTTCACTTGATTTGAAAAATTTAAAGGTTGTCCAGGTAATTGCAATGCATCGATATTTGTTTGAAAAATTTTCATTAATTGAGTAGAAATTTTGGGTTCCAAATGGGAAAGATCAATTGGTATGTCAATAGGCTTTTGACAAACCTGTTGGTTTTTAATGGTATCTTACAATATTCATTCTCTAATACTCCATTTTTGAAATCGATTCTCAAATTATATTTGTTTAAAAAGTCTGTCCCAATGAGAACATCATAATTTTTATGAAATTTATATAGAATGAAAGGATGATAATCGTTCATATTGAATTCTGAAAATAGAGGTATTAAAACTTTTTCATTCAAAGTTTGAGATTTGAAGCATGCCGTGAGGGTAGTATCTTCATTAAAAATATTTTGTTTAAAATTATTGTATGCAAATTTCAGGTCAATAAGACAAACTGAACACCCACTATCTATTAACAGTTTACACTTGGGGTTCTGAAATTCTACATACAATAACAATAATATAATATATATTCAAATATTTTGTTTAAGGTTATAACGACTAATTATTTTCTAGGTAGGAGTGTTAGAGTAAACTCTAACTCATTAATGCTTGAAAGCTTGGCATAGAATCAAGAGTTTACTCTAACACTCCTACCTAGAAAATAATTAGTCGTTATACCCTTAAACAAAATATTTGAATATATATTATAATATTGTTTTTGCTTTTTATAAAATTGAAAATCATATAGATACACACTCAAATATTTATCTAAAAAAATTTCACTCTTTTGCATACGCATGCAGTAGGCGTAAACCTCCTCAAATTCCATTGGTTCCTGATATCTCACTAATCTTAAGGAAATCACGACTATACTAAGCCTGCTGTAGGCGTATATCTGCTAAAATTTCATTGGTTCCTAATATCTCAGCTTATCATAAAGAAATGACGACAGTAGGCGTAAACCTCCTGAAATTCCATTGGTTCCTGATATCTTAACTTATCGTAAAGAAATGACGATAGTAGGCGTAAACCTCCTGAAATTCCATTGGTTCCTGATATCTCAAGTAATTGAATGAAGCACTACTCAAATAACGGAGCTCTCAACAACAACATTTTCTACAATACTATAATATATGTATCACTCACCTGTCGGTGTCTAATGGTATTGAGAAAAAAGAAAGTTTGAGATTATTGAAACTATTTTTTTTGGAGTTGTATAAGCTACAATTGTTAATCATTTTGGAATTAATTTGAAAATAACACAAAATTGAAATAGAATACTTACTGGAATGAAAATAAATGATTAAATAAATGAGCTTTGCTGGTTCATGGTAGATTTAGACTGAAACAAACGAATTTTAAATAGGTCTCAAAAAATTATGTTCTTCTAAATATTACCCGAATTAATTATACAAAGGAATTATTCAAGATGTCTAAAATAATAATAACGACATTATTCCAGACATCTCAGAATTATTGATGAAAACAATGAACAAGGACCAAAATATGAGGTTAGAATCCCTGCGAGATGCGCGAGTCAGACTTGGTGTAAGAAAATCCACGGAGTGCGACTACTGGTTGGTATCTATACTGTGATTCATGCTCGAATTTACACGGCATGAATAAGAGCTTTATCGCGATTTCCATTAATTAACACCAGTTAGAAAATCCGAAACAGAAATCGCATGCTAAGCCTTTTCTAATAAAACCTCTCTTGCTCCCCTAAATCCTATAATTCACACTTGCCGAAGGAATATCTATCTCCTCCTACGCTACACGGGATACGTTGTTGGGTTATGCCGCTTCGCGGTTAGGAACATTTGGTATCATTTAATTGGGTTATGTTGGCAATAGTCGCAGATAATTTGGTCAGTCCGCAATCTCTATTCACTATTAAAATTATACCGTTCCATAAATTATCGGCATCTACCCCATAGGACAGCCAGTTGATAGCAATTGTTGACCCGTTATTCCGGTACAGACCACATGCTTTGTGGTGAAATTATGAAGCCGTTCGGTGTAGGATCCGTTTTATTGTCTATCTGCCATGATATAGGATTGCCTACTCCTCCAGATTGACCACGTAACGTTGGAATAAGGGATGACATTTTTCAGCTCAAAGGATGAGCGGTGAACTGTTACTTTGAGGTCTACTCGTTCCATTAAAGATCAATCCGAGGGTTATGAAATCAGGGGATCAAAATTAATGGTTATGAAGTCTACCTTTGGACTACCTAATCTTAATCCATGGATTTTTTTGAAGTATGCTTGCCAACACTGCAATGAACAAATAGACTCACCACAGAATAATAATTTTCACGTTCTTTTCTCACGCAAAGGGGAAATTGAGTACTTTCTGTACTTAAGTAAGAGTATGTGCATAATTCGAAATTAAATTAATTGAGATCGATCAATGGTCTTTAATACAAGGTGTCAGTTAAGTACTTGTCAAAAACTTTAAGGGGTGAATCATTGGATAATTTTAAAACAAAAAGCCCATATAAATGTGGGTCCGCAATGGCTCGGTTTCTGAGACACAGGGCATCAAAAAATTAACTCCTTTTGTGCTTATATTTTTCGTAAGTAACTCAGCAATTGAGCAAAATTCGGGAAACTGGGTATATTGATGACGTGAAATTCAAACATGAAATAAGGCGCGACATACAGTATCGTTCCTGAATTTAATTAACCTTAACATTTTTGTGTCGCACTGGCATCTTTCCTATGCAGTACTCAAGAGAATTGTAGGTAAATACACAACAAGCCTTGAAGAATAATAATTGAAATGTTTCCATGTAGCAATATCAGTCATGACAGTTGATTTACAAGAACACAGTTTTTTTTATCACTTTGATGTTGAAATAATAAATTTATTGAGTGTTTTTTCTAATATACGAACGCAGAAATGGCAGACATTCATTTACCCTATAGAATGGCTCACGGTAATGCTCAAACTACAAGACGAATGTACCATGCGCGATATTCTCAATGCTACAGTCCAAACTTAACTATTAATATTCACGCAAGACTTTGTGGAACTGACAGCTTCAAAAAGGCAACAGATGTATCAGGAAAACCCGCAACAGTTGCGATTGAAGAAACTGTGTTAAACATAATTGAAGAAGTTGGATAGAAAGAGCAGGACCATAAGCCTGGCTCCCCAGATCATCAGATTTGCATCCTTTGAATTATTATATGTGGGGTCACTTGAAGTCCCTAGTTTACAAAACTCTAGTCCAAAATGAAGAAGATTTAAGAAATAGGATATTTGAATCGTGTGCCATTATTAATCAGACGCCAGGTATATTCGAAAGGGTTCGTCAATAGATAAGGCGAATTAATGCATTCGTTTAGATAGGTGGTTCAGTCTAAGCCGTGTAAAGTTTGTAACCTGATAATAGTCAACAAAGAATGAAATTTTCGTGGTATTTTTCAGTGATAGTGAAAAAGGTTTTTCTTTCAGTGTTTTGGAGTCAGGTCGTTTCAATTCACCGGCTCATCAGGTGTTCTGCAGGGTACGATTTTGGGTCCCCTGTTATTTATGCTTTTCATGAATGACTTGGATATATTCCTAAGGTTTTTTATATGTAGATTACTATAAAATCTTTCGACGTATTGCTTCTCTCAGGACTGGTTGTATCTCCAGGGTGACATCGATGAGTTGATTAATTGGTTTAAGAGAAATCTGCCATAGTTGAATATAAAAAGTGCAATGTGGTGTCCTTCGATCGCGGTAATTTCAAAGTTTCGGTATAACATTGAAGTAAGTGGTTTGGACAGGTTTGACATGCAATGGACGCGTGTTGACATTCGAAAGTATAGGATGTCAGTGTTGTCAACCACAAAATGAAAAATATAACTAAAAACAATGCTGTAATGGATTCATTACAGCACTGTTATTAGTACTGTAATGAACTCATTACGACACTGAAATAGAGAAAATAAATTAAATAACACGGTTTTTCTAAGGCCTTATTGTTTGACAACTGAAATATGGTAAGCCCTTGATCAAAAAAATTAATGGATGAAAAATAGAAAAGGAAGAATAATATTATATCATCAACAATATCATTTTCTGGAAAAGCGCATAAATTTCTTTAATTTTATAAGGAACCTTCATCAACTTACTTTGAACTAATAGACTTAAACACGTCGACGGCCCTTTCGGATGACACTCCCAAGTCCGTAATTAGATTAACGCTAACGAACATGTAGGGCTGAGCAAATGGGATCTCGCAAATTATTCAAACAGTTTCCTCTTCCAGTAAAGAAATATTTAAAGGCTTCTTCCTTACCCTTCAGCTCATAGTTCCATAACGTTCTGCATTCCCCTCGTGCCGCATAGTTTATATTATTCCGGAGAAAATACCCATTTAGGACGTATAATTTGGGACAATTTCTATTGTGCAAGAGGAAGGTATGAATTATAATGGAACCCTCTTCAAAATTCGTGCATCTTCACAATGGGGTGGTCGGAATAGAATTTATTGAAGGTATACTACCCTCCTCGCATGTCCCCAATTTGTAGGATGCGACATGGCTTGACTCGCGTCGACGAAATAATAAAAGATTCGTATCAGGTTTCCTGATTTATTTCTGAGGTGAAATTTATGGATGCAATTAGAGTTTTCTATAAGGGGATGCTGAACAGTTGACATCTTCTGTGGAAGGTACACGCAAGCATAGTAGAAGATCTGGTTGAATTATGGGAAGTGTTAAGCTGAAACCAAATTGAGAATACAAATGGAGAATCCTACGTTTATTAAAAAAAAAAAAAAAAATTAAAAACATTGACTTGAGAATAGGAGCTCTTGGGCGCTTGTTCTAGAGTCTTTTCCCGTATAGTGATCCACGTCGATCTCACATTTTGTTAACGGAAAAGACGCACAGTAATCAAATACTGCGCAACAGAAAACATAGACCTCTCCACTTGGCCGCCACCCTTTAATAAGGGACGCTATACTACCGAGTACAGTCAATAGATGGAGCTACAATGGAGACTGAACTCAGAAAATCTACTACTGTTCTCATATAACAACAGCATGGTAGGCATGCTTCTCTGCAGATTGTCCGGTCTGCTGGTAATAAGATCGTTTTATTAGCTGCTTTACAGTCATAAAATAAGGCGCCCCGGGAGTGCTGCTGGTGTGTTCCGATCTATTCTAGCCTTATCAACTGATTAAGAAATACAATATACTTTCAAAAGTGTTAAGTAAATGTAAGGTAGGTAGAGACTAAGAGAAGATATAGAACATTGATGGATTCATAGCTATGATTAGCCACTTAGGTCGTTAGGTCCTTTATAATCTTAGTGAGTTGAACAGATCTTCTGTCAGTTGGTTGGTATGTTCTTGTAGCCTCTGATGATATTTTCTCAAGTGCTTTACTGTTTCTATAGTACAACTAGAGATCTGTAAAACACCAAAATATAAAATGTTAAACCAGATCAAACCTCGTCCTATAAAAACCCATAGCAAAGACACCAAGATGAAGGTTATGGCAGTAAACAACATAAACCGGAAACTAACTGGTACATCATAGGGTGTCAGATCTTAAACTTTGCGGACATCAGCAACTGCCCTATGTCTATCTACGGCAGAATACGCCGCCCCTACGTAGAGAAATTCTGTACATTGGAGAAAGTAGATATGGCTATAAATGCGACAGTCAGAATAATATCTGGATGCCTAAAACCTAGTCCCCTAGAAAAGTATATCCAATAGTTCGCATTGCTCCATCAAAAATTCGAAGAGAAGCCATTGCTGAAAAAAAAGGACCAAACAAACTGAACATGAAATACCCCTTCATGGGCATATACCATGCCATCACCGATTGTAATCCAGAAAGAGTTTCTTGAATACCACTGAACCAATAAATAGGCCACCTGAAGAAGGAATAGAAGAACTCTGGAAGAAATCCACCAGAGACAACATCACCGGCAAAGAAGAGATATCACCTGGAGCCCATTTACCTTACGCTACGTGGAGAACACTTAATATACTCAGAGTGGAAGTATCCTTCTGTAAGAAGACCTTGGTAAAGTGGGGATACTCAAGTGATACTCAAGGACTGCACTATTCAAAGCCTATATGCATGCACCCCCAATGCCGTCACTGTTGAGGAGTTCTGAAAATTCACTTGCAGAAGATACATTTGGACTCGGATAAGTAATAAGTAATTTCTGTAGTAATATATGGGACTATTAAATCCTCATGGATGATGAGAATTATGTGCCATGTTGGTTTGAAGATTACCTTGTAAATGAGTAATTCACTCGGAAGGTTCAATTTGGACTACTTGCCTATAAGCCAATAGATTTTCGTAAATATACTACTGTGTACAAATATGACCCGGAATTTTCAATTTAAATTTTGTGGGGTTCCCGATAGGGACAAATCTTTATTTTCAAGTTGGTAGGACTGTCGCTCACATTTGTGTCAAATTTCACGCCAATATTTCTATTAGTTTAACAGTGACGCTCGTTTTTGTAAACATCCAAAAGTGAATTCTTCGATTTTGAAAATGTCCGAAAATATTCAACAAAGAAGTTCGATCAAATTTTGTGTTCGGAATGAAATTTCTGTAGCCGAAACGCTCAGAATGTTGGAAAAAGGCCTTGGGTGAACAGGCCATGTCTAAAACACAAGTGTATGAATGGCATAAAATGTTCAAAGACGGTCGTGAAGGCGTTGAAGACGAGCCACATCAAAGGCGACCAAAAACATCAACTGATGAACATCACGTCGCGCAAATCAAAGAAATGGTGCTGGGAAATCGTCGATTGACTACTAGAGAGATTTCAGATGCTGTTGGAATATCAAATGGGTCAGTCAACACCATTTTAAGAAAAGTTTTGGGCCTCAGAAAAGTCAAATCACGATTGGTGCCAAAAATGCTAAATTTCATGGAAAAACAGCGTCGCATTGATGTGTGTGAAACAATGCTTTCAACTATCAAGACAAGATGAAACGCATCATAACTGGAGATGAGACTTGGATCTATGCATACGATCCAGAAACAACCGAGCGATCGTGCCAAAGGTGAGCCGAGACCCAAAAATCGCGTCAAAGTCGCTCGAAAATTAAGGTCATGTTGACGGTTTCTTCGATTATCGTGGTGTTGTGCATTTCGAATTCCTTCCAACCGGTCAAACTGTCAACAAGGAATATTATTTGAGTGTTATGAGACGTTTGCGTGAAGCGGTGCTTCTCATAAGACCGGAATTATGGAAAAACAACGACTGGTTTTTGCACCACGATAACGCGCCATCTCACACTGCGCTCGTTCTTCGTGCCCATTTCGCCCAAAATTCCACTCATATCGTTCCGCAACCACCTTATTCGCCTGACTTAGCACCATGTGACTTCTATTCTAGCTATTCGATAAGCTCAAAAAACCGCTCCGGGGACACCGCTTTGACACAGTAGAAGAGATTGAAGCCGAATCGAAGAAGGTGCTGAAGGCCATACTGAAAGAAGACTTTTCGAAGTGCTTTGATAATTGGAAAAACCGCTGGCATAAGTGCATTGGTTCCAAGGGGATTACTTTGAAGGCAATGAATTTGATTTTGAAGAATAAATAAAGATTTTATAAAATATAACAGAATTCCGGTTCATATTTGTACACAGTAGTATACCGAGATACTTTGCTTTGGTGTCGATTGGCATTTCCTTTTCGAGTATATCGACAGGTGGATATGTATTTATTCTTGTAGTAAATGTTACTTGAACTGATGTATCCTCAATGATGCTGAGTCTGGATTTTTGATGCCATTGCTCAAGGTCATCCAGATGTGCCAAACATTGTCGAATGCTTAGGATGAGTCCAGAAATACTGCCCAGCATAATTTTCCTTCTTCGAGGCTAGTTGAGATGGTGTTCACGATGCGAAGGACCTGATGTGTTATCGAGTGGTTCTCTCGGAAACCTAGTTGGTAGTCTGGTACCAGTTAGTGCATATCCATATCATCTTTCAGCCTTTTAAAAAGCAGCTTTTCAAAGAGTTTACCCAGGATTGGTAGAGGACTTATAAGCCTATATGGTTCCATATTGTGTTCTGGTTCACCAGGTTTGAGTATCATTGTAACCGCAGCACACTTTCATATATACTCTTCATTCTATTAAACAGTGTTGTGAACCGTACGACAATTTTCCTGGGCAGTTTTTTCAGAGTTTCTGCTATTATGAAGTCGTTTCCAGGAAATATTTTGTTTCTCAGTCTACTAATCTCTTTGGCCTCTTATATTGGTGTTAAAGTTTTAAATGATAAAGACATCGAACATGGAATATCCAAAAGAGATTCAACTTTGCATCATGATACCAGGATTAATGTCATTTGGTGTGAAGATATGTCTAAGATGTTTGGCAAATGTATTGCATTTTTACTCATCTGAGGCAGGCCAATCTCCATTGGCCATTCGATTGGGAATTTCCTCATGTGGGTCTTTTGTATTTCTTCGTAGCTTTCCAGATGCTGACGAGATATTGTTGATGATGGAGCTCGTGTTGAATGATTGTTTGGGCTATTATCATCATCTATTGTGGATGTAATGTTTTCCGACGTTTCGATAGACATCTTCTATCTTTATCAAACTTTTCAAAAAAGTCAATATTGACTTTACATCCACAATAGATGATGGTTATAGCCCAAACAATCATTTCCAGATGCTGTTCTCATTTTTGTCATTTATATTGTCTATATAGTGTAGGAATTGAGAATTTTGATATTGCTGCAGGGTTTCAAGTAGTTTCCTGGTGAGTTCATTGAGGATTGTATAGTAGATTCCGTGATTTTATTCATAACTGCTTCTTCCTAGGGTATTTGGTGGATCTTAGACCAATTGGCTTTCTCCGTCGTTAGTAAAGATTCAATTTTATAAGATTTGGGTATAGTATAAAGGATAAACAAGACTGGTGAATGATCTGGAGTATAGGATTCCACATGTATGTCACTATTGTCAATTCCATTCGTGACGAAACAGTCCAAGACATCAGGAATCTTGTTCCTGTCTTTTGGCCAGTAGGTCGGTGAACCTATGGTGGATGTTGGCGCCAGGGAATAACATGTTCTGGCCACATTTTCCTGTCATATACCCCTAACACCTCTTTGACCGTCGAGACAAAGAGATATCTGGGATATGTATTACATTTTCTTGTAAAATCTCTGGCGTCTATTCGAGACAAAGAGACATCTGGGGTATGTATTTCACATGTGGGGTAAACAAATATCTCATGGCACCAGTATTTGATTGTTTTCGTCTCCGGTCAAGAGAACCTTTTTGGATATTGAATCCCTATTTATTTGACCTGAGAACAGTTTAGTTCCGTATAAAGCCTGTTCGAAGCAAGAAGTACTTCGGTTAACCGTAATTAGACCGCGAAGTATTGTTCACAGATATTCGAATTGACGCGGTGTTCCTAATTCGGTCGAAGTCAGATATTTGTTTACCAGGCATCCATTGTAAATATTGTCACTTTTTGTTATCGTACTTATTTAAAACTACGAATTGTTACGAGTGAAATAAAGAGGTGAATTTGTTAATTGCCTTTTTATTAATCGACACGCTCTGCGAAACGGGTAGTTTCGGGCCGTGAATGTGAGAATATTTCACAGTGGAACTTAGGGATGTTCCGATACAAGTAAATACAAGTAGGTACTCGATACTTTTGTTTCGATACCAAGTACTTTTAGCATCGAATCAATTATGCGATACCTACTTGGTATCGAAAGAAAAAGTACTTGGTATCGAATCGAATTGTACTCAAATTTTGACATTGGTTTCTGGTTTCCATTTTAACCGCAAGATACGCAGCGCAGGAGCAGAGATGTCAATTTGCGCAATTCGCAAAGAATGTCAAGAATGTGATGCAAAATTAACGCAGCTACAGCCTGAGGTTATGATACGGACTTTCTTTCCAATTTCTCCATTTCTACTTGCTGTTAGGGTGTAGGTCTAGGGTCAGTTTGGTTATTCCAAAAGTCGTAGTGATCGTTTGTTGCATTGTTGTTACACTGACTAGTCAGAGTACAACATTTCCTAGTGTTCAAATTGTGGTAAGTGTATTCTAAATTCTTCGTATTCTCGAGTGATTTATCGGTTAAATCCTTATTTCTGTTCAAAGTGTTTAAGCGTGTCTAAGCTATGAAGGTTCATCCATTATTCCTACAGTTCATCGAGAGCGCAGGAATATAATATTTATAATTAACCATGGTGCCACCAAAATCGAAAATATGGGCATATTTCAGCAAAATAGATTCGACAACAGCCAAGTACAAACAATGTTTTAAGTCTTTGAAGTATAGTGGGCCACTAATAATAAATAAGTGGGCACCATTGAAGAAACAACCCATTTGCAGAATGGGATGAAATGAAACAAATATTTCCGTCATTGTACAAATATGCAATTCAGTATTTGATTGTTGTTGCTACATCGGTGCCAAGTGAAAGCCTATTTTCCAAGACAGGAGCAACAATATCAAAGTCCAGAAACAGACTGTCCCCAACCTACCTGGAGCAATTACTGTTTTTAGGAAATTTGGATACAAAAGAGTTTTTTGTTTAATATTTTGACAAGTATATTAGCAATACCTCTGCTAACTTTCAATCAATAAATCAGTGTTATTGTTAAAATAGCAGTATATAGATAAACTTAAGCCATTTTCCTTTATGGATTTCTATGAAATCTTAAATGTATCGATATGAGATTCGAGTACTACTTATATGAGTAGGTATCGATACCTTGATGGTATCGGAACATCCCTACTGGAACTATGTCAAAATTGTAGTTTGTTATAACTTCCATTAGATAACTTCCACCTTAGGGACTCATAAGTCTGGATGCCCAATGGGTGTGCCTTCTATTATATATCGTTATTGAAAATTTTGAAAAAGTTACTCATTGATTTGGGGAAATATTGTGATGGGGGCTGAGTATAGTATTGCAGATACATTGAAACTCCATAATTTTCTGTACATTCTGATGTTAGTTGCTGGTATTTCGTGAGTAAGGTATCCTATTTCATGCTTAAGCAAATGAAAAAATAGTAAGCATACCTATATCTTCTAGTGAAAAAAGCTACGACAATGAAATTTGATAATATTGTCAATATCTTCTATACATGCTCAAATTTGTATTTGAATATAATGGATATCTTTTGAGGTATACAGTATAATTTTTTTTTTTTTAGGGAACGTTTTGAAAATTGTCTAGCTTATTTCTTCTTCTCTTGTGGTTCCTATCCGTTACAGATATTGGCAACCAGCATGGCAAGCCTAACTTTGTTTACGGCAATGCGGAAGAGCTCAGCTGATGTTTTTCCGGTCCATTTCCTAAGATTATGCAGCCAAGATATTCTTCTCCTTCCTGGACCTCTTCTTCCATCGATTTTTCCCTGGATGATTGTCTGGAGTAAAAAGTACCTGGAGTCGTTTCTCATGATGTGGCCCAGATACAGCAGTTTCCGGATCTTGATGATGTTCATAATTTCTTTTCGTTTATTCATCATTCTTATCGATTTAGCTTATCGATTTCTACGAAATTTTGCGAGCTTATTTGTTCCAACCTAATTCAAATATCTTCCAAGTTACAACTTGATCCGACAGATATTCTAGAGGTTATACAGGAAACCAAATTTCAGATGTTCATCACTCTCAAACCACGGATTTGCCTCATAAGTGAACTTGACCTCTATATCTTTAGAGAGTTAACCTATTCGGAAAACATGGAAACTTTGTCTCATCTCTGGGTTGAGCAGCCTTTATATGGAGCACAACAAAATATATGAAGCAATAGCGTCCAATTAATTGCCACAATTTTTTTATATTGCAATTGCTTCATATCGCTCCATTAATTGCTCCAGATTGTCATATTCCTGTAGCCAGGCAAATGTTTGCTGAAAACATCGCCCATAAGGGCGCACCTTCGGACACATGTGGTAGCAACAATGTTGTTAATTGCATATTGTTGAAACGTTGTTACTTAAGCAATTTTCAGCTTCAAAAATTCATTACGAATTAAAACATAGTTGCACATAAAATGCAACAATATCCTACGATTTCAGAACTATCGAATACCTGTAATCTCATGTCTACGCCCATGTATTCGAAACCTTTGATAAGTTTTTCTTGACCTAAATTAGTCTCTCAGTAAAATACTAATTAAGAATTTATCGTAAGACGTTAATTTGGTTGCATTATTACATTTGAGTTTCGCTTAAGAACGGTCAACATTGTTATTCAGACGTTTCCGAAAAAGATAAGTAAAAAGCGAATTTTGGGGTAAACCACGCAACATCCTAGTGAATCTTGAAAGTTTTGTGTGATGTGTAATAATTTTTTGTATCGGGTATTCGCCTGAAAAGAAGCAACTCAAGATCCAGAAAAACGAAAAATATGTGAGTTTCGAGCTTTTTAAATCTGTTGGCTTCTTAAATTATTAAAAACGTGACTGAAGAATGAAGAATTCTTTGAACAAGCTTCGCGAAAAAGTAGTGGAGTAGGTCAGAACAAACGCCCAAAAGTAGGTCCTCCCTAAATCAGCTGTGTTTGACAGTTTTCATTGTTTTTCTTGTCACATTGGCAGGCAGGTTAAATAGTGTGTTTGGGCGAAAAACGAAAAAGCAATAACCTGCAGTGCAATTTTGCTAAACTTGATATGAACACGAATAGATTTTCTAGTTAAGATAAGGATGTAAAAATAGACCATATTGAAAGCACGTAATAATTAAGCATATTCCTCAACTTTCTCTGTATATTCGGTTTCTTTTTGCTTGGATACCTACAACATAATAAATACAGTAATAATTCAAATTAGATGGGTATTGAGGATTCCTTTGTCTGGTAAAATTACATTTTTCAGTCATATAAATCCAATTGTTATTGATTTTCTTTATTCTTAAGTCTTTGTGAAATAACCTTGACAAGGTGATATTCTTTAAGGTATCAAAAAAAAATTGGAACCTACGACAAGCAGCAATGGGAAACCAGTATAGAGCAGAAAATATTGAATGGCTTAAATAACATTTCAATGAGAAGCACTAAACCTAATACAAACCTTATAGATCTGGATTTAGTGAGAGGTAACATTTTCCAATTCCCTTACATTAAATTTTCTACATATTGTCTTCTCCAGGATCATCTTTCACTAAAGCTAAGCCTCAACACAGCCTTGTCACTGTGGCAAAGCAAGCAACTTTAAGATGTATCCTATTGCCATTTTATGCAAAATGGTGGATTCGTCGTACATCGAAGACAGAATTTGGTATCTTTTTATCTCTTTACTTGCTCTTGTGGGCAAACATAAGTATTTATTTCATTCAAGGACATTCTTCAAGGGAACTTGAAATGTCAATGGTTAGTTCATATGAAATATCAAAATTAAAATTGATTTTTATCCATACTTTCTGAATTTAAGGCCCTTCCATACACGGAAATTCTTATTCCTTTCACTATGACCTGGGTGATGACTTTGATCTTTTCTACAAATTGTTTCTACAAAACCCTGACTGAGACATCCAAAACAAAGGCGAAGCCATAAACCGAGCAATATAGAAGAAGAGAGAACTCAGGTACGAAAAAATGATTCACGAGTATCTTTACTTGATTCCTTTGTGGATTCCTCAACTCCAAAACTTACTGTGACGAATGTAGAAGAAGAGATTGATGTTGGTGAAGGATCTACACAGAAACAAAATGAACCTGAAAAACAGATTTCTACTACATGCAGAGGACGAGCGATAAGAAGGAGGAAGAAAATGTTCTTGATGACACTTTGAATGATACAGAAAAGAGAGATAAATGTCAATGTAGAAGGTGAAGAGGATATTGGATTATTCCTTTCTTTTGAGTTTTTGAGGCTGATTTTAATTTCTGAATTTGAATGGATTTTCTAATAATTGAATGGAACTGAGAGAGATTTCCAAGGCTTGACGGGTAGTGATATTATGTAAAAAAATAACCAATCATTTTAATGATAGGCATTAAAGATTTTTGTAAGATTTATATTAGTGCATGCTATCAAATTCATGTTACAAAGTGTTCAATTACTAATTTTTTGGTGAACAAAGATTGTATTATGAAAAAACCAATTGCTTTTGTATTTATAGCTTTTTATTGTACTCATAGCTTCTTGATTTAAAATTTCTCCAATTATTTTTTTATTGCCTAATTTTTAGGCCGTTGAATTTACTGACAGTGAGGAGAGCCCGCACTCAAGGAGATGATGATGGCTTTGAAAGCTTTTGCGGAAATGGATCAAGAACTAGTGATGAAGAAGCGCCAACTTCTCCAGATTGTCAGATTTGCAGAAAGTGTAAAGATGGATGAGATGGGTTCAAAGTGTGAAAAAATGCCCAGATAATAGATCGAATAGCGAAAGTAGAGCTTTCAGTTCCGATAGTGAAAGTGAATCTGATATCAGGAGGATGCCTTCGGCTATTGTGAGTGCAAAAGTTCACCTTATTTGGTTATTTGAGGTTAGGAAAAAGAAAAGTTTGAGACTAAAGAAGAGAGAGAATGAATGGAATTTTCTCATTTTAGTGTTTTCTCTGCAAAACCAACCTGTTTATAGTTACATCCATAAAGTTTTCAATTTGCCATCCTTGAAATTCTATTACATGGTAGATTTATTCACTTATTTTATTGCAGCAAACACAAAATGTAAAGCTATATGTGTTATTAGAATCTTTTTTGAAGACCCTGTAATCATATGGAAACAACAATGAGATAGATTGGTAGATATATAGAAATTTTTGCCCAATTGTAATAATATTCTAGTATCGAGCCAAAAATGGTCTCAATCAATAGTCTTTGATTTCCTGATGAAGAATCTGAGAAACTTGAGTATGTGTCA
The DNA here is from genome assembly GCA_030674115.1 of Micraspis discolor. Lineage (NCBI taxonomy): Eukaryota > Metazoa > Arthropoda > Insecta > Coleoptera > Coccinellidae > Micraspis > Micraspis discolor. The sequence goes on along the minus strand of JARTUT010001431.1, from coordinate 24,085 downwards.
CCGTCTACTATCTATCATACCAATGAGATGAGTTACAGTTCTCAAATTTTCCGAATAGGTATGTTGGTTATTGGGTGAAAATTGTTGAATGAGGTTATGAGCATCTGAAGGTTGGTTTCCTCAATAAATCCTAGAATATCAATCAGATCAATTTGTTATTTGGGAATGTTAGAATTAGGTTGAAATGAATAAGATGCCGAAATTTCATGGAAATCGTCAGGTTAGAAAATTTCAAAAAATTCCTAGAAATTTTTTCAAATAAATCAGAAATGCGATTTTTATTGAACATTTCATGAGAGTTTCATTCAATCTGCCATACTTCCTTATCACTTATGTTCTTGTTGAAGAATGAATCATACCATTAGGTTTCAGGTCACTTCAATTAAGTATTTCTATTTTGTGGAATGTATGAAGTAATTGGAAATAAATTGGGAAAGAAATGATATTTGTTCCAAGAATTCAGAGCTGCAGTCGCATCTGTGAATATGGGGTGGGATAATCATTTATTCAAATACTTCAATATAAATAACCCTGTCAGAGTGTAGAGCTTGTCAATGTATCAATTCAAAATAGAAACAACCATACACAATGATAAACAAGGTATTTAAAACAAGATAATTTTAAAACAGTTGAGTGTTTGATATTTAAAAATTAATTCAATGAATAGTGCAGTTTATCCTTTATATAGTTAAAAAGTACTCTTTTCATCCTTCTTTGAGGTTGATTTCATCAGGTATTCTATTGTAAAACTTCACCAGGGTATGCAGTGTTTTTTAGAAGTATGAGAACCTTAATGTGGGCACGTTTAGATGGTTCTTGGCTTTAGTGCTTTTATTCAATTTCATGAAAGAATGTTATACAAAACTTGTAACCAATGAACGGACTGGTGTAGATCTTATGGTTCCAGTAATTATTTTGATAGATGTATTTAATTGTGAATCAATGTTTTCTGTATTTACACTATTAAACCTAGCAAAACAAAAATACTCAGCAGCAGAAAAGGCTAAAGCTAGAGATACTATCCATTGAGTGGAAGCATATTATTTCTAGTTTTCAGTTTCAAGCACACATCATCTAAATAAACCTTGTAATTTAGAGATGAATCTAATTTAACTCCTAAATACTTAGGATAGAAATTATATTTGATAGGAGAATCAGTGAAATTTACAACTAATTTCCTATATTCTGAATGATTATACAAATGAATACAAGATAGCTCTGTTTTGTTAGGGTTGGGTCATAACTGTCATTCAACAAAATAATTAAATACACTGCTCAACAATTGATAGGGATCACTTATTTTTTCTAAATTTATTTCTAAAATATTCGCTCCAAGATTATAAATTTAGTCAGATATCAGAGTATTTTCAGTTGATAATATGGTTCACTTGAGAAAAGAATGAAAAAATGAAAAGTTGGAGAGAAAAAAAGACTATTAGGAACACTCAAAATTCTGTGTTTGAATAACATAAAAATTTTATGATGAAACCAGAAGAAGGCTGAATTTTTGGTTGAGCTAGTACCTAGTTGGTCCCCCATGAGCTCATCTCAAGCATTCTACTCTACGAGGCATACTTTAAATCAAAAGATTTATAAAATTTTGGGGCAAGGTTATTGATCGGTTGTTCTAAGGTTGACAATTGTCTAGACATCTCTGTTCGATGAAATTCATGTCTGGAGAGCGAGCTGGCCAGTCCATCCTATCAATATCATGAGTTTCTAGCGCTTCATTAACCAGACGACTACCAGACGGGCATTATCGTCAATTAAAATGAAATTCTCGCCCAAGGCAGCCGCAAACGGAATAATTATGGGTTCAATAATCATATCGTGATATCTCTGGCTGGTCATTGTAGTGTTCAGCAGAACAACCAACTCTGTGCGTTGGTTCAAACAAATGCCTCCCCATACACATATAGAACCTTCGCCAAAAGCTGTTGTGGGTACCATACACTGTTCTGCATACCTTCGACCTCTTTCCCTCCAAGCAAGAATACGTCCATCGGAGTTGACCAAACGAAATCTAGACTCATCCGTAAATAAACATCGGCTCCAATCTTCAACTGTCCAATTGCGGTGCTTCTCAGCCCATTGCCGTCGATGAACCCGGTGTTCCCTTTTCAAACGGGGATGTTGTACCCTCCTACGTGCTCTCAAACCACGAACATGTAGCCGTCGTCTTACAGTTGGGTTCGAAATTAGAACTCCTGTTGCAACCCTCAGGCCCGGTTGTACAGTCCGAGTTCAAGCCTAGTTCAAGACTGAACCCAACTCAAATAAGAAATATCTGTTGTACAGTGCGAGTTCAAGGCTGAACTTCACTCAAACCGACCCTCAAGTTGAACTTCCAAAATCGGGCGCTCAAGCCTGGTTCAACAGAAATTTCAGTTCAATCATAGAGTTCAATTTACAATTTATAGGTTATATGTCAAATAGTTGTAGTTGAAAGGCTTGCTAAGGTAGTATTTTCGTGAATGAGTTGTGTTCGTGTTTCACTCAAAAACAGAATTTTTTAATATGAAATTAATAGAAATGGATTTTGTTTATTTTCAATTATATTGCTGTATTTTTAATAATATTTATTAAAATGTTCTCTTCGGAGCACGTGAAATTTGCGCTTCGCTTTACGTCTGACATTATTACTGACACTTTTTTTTCAATCACAACCACAACAGCACTCATCAACTAATCTTGTTCAAATAGAACAATTCAAATTTTTAAAATGATATTTGCGCTCTTGTCATAGGAGAATTTTAATTCTTCTTCTTTTTTCCATTTGTCCAAAATTTGTTACTATTCGTATCAAAAACGCATGTCTCAAAGGAAGAGACGTTGCCATTTTCTGAAGAATTGTACTCAAGGAAAGTTCACTTGAACTCGCCTCAAACATAACCTGTACAACCGGATGACATATCTGAACCTGGCTCAAGAGTGAACCGAGCTCAGTTGAGCTTCGAATTGAGTTGTCACTGTACAACCGGGCCTAAGTGATCTATTGAGCCGCGACGCCGGGTAAGTGGGATTTCTCTTAACATTGAGGATCAAAAGACGACCTTGGGAAGCTGTTGTACTGCGCTGCCGACCTCCCCCATGAACATAAGCTACTGAGTCGTTTTGGATGAACCTATTCCAAGCCCGACTCACGACACTTTGCGAAACATTCAACCGCCGGGACACTTCTCGCTGGGACAAACCTTCCTATATCCACCGTATGATTTAGTCCAGTTGCACAGGAGCCAAACGTATTCTTGTCATGACTGATAAGCTGATATTGTTCTCATTTCTTCAATTATTGTCACCTTATGTATTTGAACGAGAGAAAAAAACAGATTTAATAACAAATACCACGTTGCTTTTCACTCCACGTGTAACAGCCTACAGATAATAATCGATTTTGTGAACAAGAGCCGATGAAGTGAGGAAAAATTTAATATAATCAACTCAATTATCTTAATTTTTCCTTAGAGAACATATTATGTACAGATATTCACGAGATAACTTGAAAAAAATACAAATGAAGAGAACTCCATATGTGATCCCTAGCAATTGTTGATCGGTGTACTTTTTTTCCCATACCGTTTTCCATATTCAAATTGGTTAAAAAGTTATAAGCATTTCAAGTTTTTCATATTGGGCAAATACCCTTCTGTAGTCCAGTTTAGTTTGAATGAAAATTACCTTCAGCAGCATTCATATTGAATGTGAATTGTTTAAGAACATTATTTTTCCTCTAAGAAATGATTCACTCACTCATGTGTCATCAGATGATTACATCGATTTAATTCCTTCTATCTTCAAATATCTCAAAAATGGTGCAATTTAGAAAAAAAGATGAAGAATGATTTTATATGCAAAAAAGACCAATGATTGTAGGGAGTGCAAGATACGGATCTCTAGTTAAAGTGATATTTATTTTTCATGCAATTTAACCAATCTGTATAGTAGTAGTGAGAAACCCACAAGAAATGGAATAAATTTATTGATGCCAAAATATGCATGACTGTTATCAAAAACCTTCTTCAAGAGATCATTTCAATTGAAATTGTCGTTTGAATATTTCAGAGTAAAAATGTAATTTTTTATTATTTAATTATTAATTTATTTATTTTTCAATACCCTATATCTTTTGAACAGGGCCAAATTTGAAGAAAATGTTTTTTTGACGTCAAGAATCTATGGTTAAAATTATTATGGTCAATGACTCACCCTGTAGTTTCAAAATTTCCATGATAGATGATGATGATGAGCCATTTCATAATATGAAAGCGAGACTGCTAGATATTTTAGAAAATTTTATATATTCCTTTGCAGAGAAAAATGAATTATTCGCATGTTGAAAGCACAGTTGATGATACTGATGAATTAACAGAACACGTCGAATGGATGGGTGTCACAACAAATAGTGATGACTGCAGCTACAGTTCTGATATGGATGAAGTAAGAAATAATAGTAGATTAAGGAACCATTGTGATTACAATTATACACCGACTGCTATTTTGAATCCCCCAAGTGCGAAAGGTATATCTTTAAACTATATTTTTAATGATCAGAAATTTTAGATATTAGTAGAATTATTTGTACTCAGAAAGATTTTATTCAGTTAGCCTATACATGGTAACGCTTTATTCTGTTCAAGAAAGGTTAGCTGAGAGCCTTTTAGTGCCATATACAGGTGTCTCAAGTTCAAGTGCCTATTAGACGTTTCTGGAGAACTAGACATATTTGAAATCTGAAAATTGGGATTATGATATTGTTCGAAGTTCTCTACAGAGCTAAAATATTTTCGAATCCCAAAAACTTCCGGTTATACAGGGAGTGAAAATAAATTCGATGAAAAAATTTTTTTCAAGTTTTCCATTCCTGGTATGATCGAGTATTCAATAGTGAATACATTTCTGTTATAACCATTCTATTAAATCGAATAGTTTTCAAAATATCTAAAAAAAAAACTGGAAAAAAAAAGTCAAATATGTTCAGTCAATAATATGTTCATTATTCTTATTTTAAATATCCTGAGCATAAACTGTTATTACAACATCGAAGAGGAAGGATGTGAAAAGGTCATGCATCTTTTGGATTTCAAAAATATCATCACAGGGTGTTTCAAATTTTGTGTTGAAAATTGTGATCTTAAATTAGCCATAACTTCTGTTTTTCAAATTACAACCCTATTTTTTATAACTGTGTTGGATTCTGCGGTCAAAAATAATAATAGTTTTCTCTCATGATTATGCTCCTAAACTCAATAATTTCTGAGTTATTTGAGATTTTCTGGAGTTATGTAGTACATGAGTTCTTCAAATCTGATTCATAAGGATATTCTGTGAGCATAGAAGATAAATCATGCCATTTATAATTCACAAGTGTCGAGACAGGTCTTATTGTTAGTCCTTATGAAATTTTTTGATTTCACAAAATGAATCGTTGCTATTGTATCTAATAATGAGATTTTGGATTTATTTCTTAGATTGTATTTTTTCAATTGTATACGCAATACACATTCAAATGCACTTAATGATATTGTTTATTTCAAATCCATGTTTTGTTTTTTCAAAATTCGGTGCACTGAATTTCTGTCTAAATCGATTTCATGAGCTGCACTTCGAATAGATGCATTTTCATTCGCTTCGAATTAAGTCAAAACACTAATTTCATTTTCCTCATCATCAACTACCCTTCTTTTGTATTCTTAAGGGGCTCTTACACATCCAAAACTCTGAAAGATTGAAACATATTTTCTAAAGATCTTCTCCGTCATGGAAGGTAAATGGGGATACTTCTCGTTGAAGGCTCGGCAGGTTCTACTAATAATTCTGTCACATTCACCATGTATATAAAATAGATCCGAAATTTCGTAATTAAAATAACGGTTCATTTCGTTAAATCGAGAAATGAAGATAACGAATAACAATAACACCTGACACTTGTGAATTATTAACAGATAATTTATGTTTTATGGGTACAGAGTGTACCCACGGTTTCGAAAGAATATTCATTGAATTATTTTAGATGCAATCAATTTGACTCTACGTACACCATAAATCCAGAAAATCTCAAATAACTCAGAAATTATTGAATTATGGCGCATAATCATGTGAGAAAACTATCATTATTTTTGACCGCAGATTCCAACAAAATTATAAAAAAATAGGGTTCTTATTTGAAAAACAGAAGTTATGGCCAATTTAAGATCACAATTTTCAACACAAAATTTGAAACACCCTGTAATGATATTTTTGAAATCCAAAAGATGCATGACCTTTTCACATCCTTCCTCTTCGATGTTGTAAAAACGGTTTATGCTCAGGATATTTAAAATAAGAATAATGAACATATTACTGACTGAACATATTTGACTTTTCTTCCAGTTTTTTTTGGATATTTTGAAAACTTTTCGATTTAATACAATTTAACAGAAATGTATTCAATATTGAATACTTGTTCATACCAGGAATGGAAAACTTGAAAAAATTTTTTTCGTCAATTTATTTTCACTCCTGTATAACCGAAAGTTTTGGGCTTGAAAATATTTTAGCTCTGTAGAGAACTTCGAACAATATCATAATCACAATTTTCAGATTTCAAATATGTCTAGTTCTCCAGAAACGTCTAATAGGCACTCGAACTTGAGACACCCTGTATTTCTAACCAATAAACAATAACACAGTTTTGTTACAATGACACGAAAATTCTTTTCAGTGAGCTGTACAGTTTGGGAAAATAGAGAAATAAAAAAGCAGATCTATCTATGTTGGACATCAGTTCTGCAATCATTGCGAGGTTGAGTCGATGGCGAATCTATGGATTATTTTTACATTGGAGTCTGTATATCTGTCGTACTTGCTTTTTGCCAATCATTCATCGTTCGGCTAAGGATATGTTGTCCTTTTGCTGAAATTGAGCATATTTTCTTTACCTTCACACTAGATGTCAACTACAACAGGCTGCTAAACGCTACGTCGAATATTATGAATGACTGTTATGGGACAACGTTTTGGTAAATATTCCTTTTCCTGTCACAAAGTGTACTCCAAATTAGGCTATGTAAGATCACCAAGTTTTCAATCAACAAAAAAATGTGTTTGGCCCATAAAAATTGATGATCTCTGTTGATTTCATTCTTTTGAACCTTTGAAAATTCTGAAGTAGCCTTTTCGATTGTGAAAGATCTCAACTGGTATTTTTTTATAGGAAAGGATATTCAGAATAAACGCATCAATTCAGAGATGTACACTTGCTACCTTTTACTTCTTTCTGTTATCTGTGGCAGAAAGGACATTCAAACATCGTTTTCTTTTTACGCAAAACTGTTCTCCCATCTAACCTCATTTCGTAAAGCACAAAAGTCGAAATTACCACATTTCAGATTGAACAAAGTTAGGAATATAAAAACTTGGTTATCTGTTAGGGCTTATTTGAAGAGGAGGGGTCCTCAGAGATCAGTTGACGTCATCGTTTCTACTGCTTTCATACTGATGATGATGCTAATGTCATTTTTATGCATAGAATTATTGAAGGTGAGTGTTTCGATATAATATTACCTTTCATATAGTCAAAAAATTCACATTTAAGTAGGCTTTATAACTATGGTTGTTGCAGGTTTCATTGCTTTCACATTTGATTTCTAGAGAATGTCCTTCAATAATTCTTCAAGATATATATTAGCACTCTAATAAACATCTTATTCTCTTGAAAAAGTTAATTGAAGGTTGTCTCTAATCTGCATGGAAATCTTCAACTATATCTGCGTTGCTTTATTTCAGAGTGCATTTTGATAAAATAAAATGGGTTGAAGTTGTAATTTTTATTGCAGGAAACGCTGTCCTTGAATATTTTATCAAATGTCGAGGCGTTGGTTTGGAGTTTTGGTCTTGGCATTTTTCTGATACGATTTCTCACTTTGGGAACAAGAATCAATAAGAAATACAGAAACTTGTCTGTCCTCCTCACAGAACAGATCAACTTGCATTTACAAATTGAACAGAAACCTCACAAGAAGGAGGAGTTGACTGTGGCCAACAATGTGTTGAAACTAGCCATTGATCTCTTGAAAGTGAGTATATCAATTTCATAGCCTTGTTAAGTCGTCTGAAGGGGCATGAATGAATAAATTACAAGCGATCTTTAAATAAATCCTTATCAAAGTAACAGCTATCAACATCACGGTTCCTTTTTGATCATTAGTGGTGAGTACTTATGTTTACTCATGGACCCTAACGTTATGAGATGCAGTTGGAAAATCTATGTCTATATAGTACTCAAATTTATATTTTTCTAATGATTTATGTCATGGACCAAATGACTTATGATTTTAATGTCACTTCATGAGAATAAATATATTTTCTCTACTTCAGTATCGTAATGAGTTCATTACAGTACTAAAAGCAGTGCTGTAATGAACTCATAACAGCATTGTTTTTGGCGCTCTTGTTCACCTGAACAGAGTGCTTATCAATTTGCCCAAATGTCTGTGACTTTCGGAATTTTTGGGCAACTTAACAAGGAATAACGAATTTTTACAATGAGAGTGTGCTTTGTACGAAAATTCTCTCATCTAAACGAACATTTTTATAGCCTACCCCATTGTCGCAACAGTAGGTACACCGAATAATCCTTACGCAAAGTGGCGGGTCAGAATTGAGAAATTGCTATAACCGAACAATTGAAATAGATTAAAAATTGCTGAAAATATCCGTTGCAAGATTTCAGGAGCAAAGCGTTAGAAAGAATATTTTCCGATAATTATCAATTCAAGTATGAAACAATTCATGGACGCTAATGATTGTGCTCAAATTGATCAGACTTGAAGAAATGTCTTGATTCTGGACCATGAATATTTCATAATTTATCTAATATTATTTTTTTCACATTTTATGTCACTTCTTCGATAAATATGGCATTCGTGAAAAAGAGTTATTTCTCAGATTTCAGGGTGTCTTCAAATCTCTTGGTGAACGAAAAAAAACCATAGTTTCGACAGCACTGAAAGGGAGAGTTGATATTTCACCTCTTACGATTAAAAATGACATATCGTATGTTCTAAATACGAACAGAAATCTCCTATTTTTAGCACTCTTGTTCACCTGAACAGAGTCATTTTTATCTGTATCATATATACTTGTTCATATAAATTTGAAAATATTTCTTACACAGCTGTTCTAGGTCAATATGTATCTTTCATTATGCATATTCAGGATTTTTGGCGCTCTTGTTCACCTGAACAGAGTGCTTATCAATTTGCCCAAATGTCTGTGACATTCGAATTTTTGGGCAAAGTGGTATCAATCGTTTTGTTTGGACCTACTGATGAATAATCCGTGGTCAAAATCGATTCTGTCCGTCCGTCCGTCCGTTCCATGAACACGATAACTCTCGAACGGATGAAGTTAGAGAGTTGAAACTTTCAAAATAGGTTTGAGGTATAAATATCTCGGCTAAGTTCGTTATTCGGTCAAATCGGCCGAATAGGTTCGGAGTAACAAAAAAATTTTTTTCAAATGACACTGTTCAAATAAAAATTTTTATGGTGCAGTTTTATCAGACGTATACAAAAATACCACTTTCGACTTCGACAAGCTAATAGTTCTGGAGATATGATTTTCAAAAATTAAATAATTGTAAGTGGTTTACAAGAGCGCCTAAGCCAACTGACCTCACGTCAGTGCTTTCTAAATTTTTAGTATTATTTTTTGTTTTGTGGTTGAGAACACTGACATCCTTTCCTTTCGAATGTCAACACGAGTCCTTTACGTGTCAATTTTGGTATCAGTCACGCCAACTGCGAAAATAAAATTCAAAAGGCACTAGGAAGTATAATCTTAATTTTTCATTGAATTTTAATAAATTCCTCACAATTCTTGATTGAAATAGAGAAAATATCGTCTAATACTCGTTGCAGAAGGCAATTCCAAAACTCATGCGTTCAAATTTCGCATTCCTGTTGGAATAGGTGCCCTTTCTGCAACTTGTTTTAGAATATATTATTATTTGTTTCTTATTTGTAAAAATTTCCAAAAACACAATATTAATCAAGAAAGTTTATTTTATCAAGTCACTAACTTGTAAAACTGACAGTTAACTTGCAAAATTTTTACAAGTTAGCAGTATTATTTACATTACAAAATTTTGTTTTATCGTCATATATGTTGTAAATCATGGTACAATTGTTATTTCCAGTAACACAGATTTTTGATTATGAAAGAGTTGATACTGATGATGAGGAACCATCTGTTGACTCAGAAACTGCTGAACTCGAGAACTGCAGAACATTTGTACTCTCCTTACTACCAAATAATTTGCTAGACATTTCGATTTTTTTGTTGACCGAATCATCGACATAACTCATCGCAATTTCGGTGCTCTTCAACCCTCCTGCACGCTTTAGTGCTAAAATATCTCCACCCGAATCTGCAATCGTAGTGGCTCCAGTTCTGCGAAAAGAGTGGCCGGTGTATAACTCTGAGTCTTTTAAACCTAAATATTTCGCTATTTGCTTTGGGACACTACCAATAGTGTGCTGGCCAGCATTAAGGGAAATGCACTTTCCATATCGGTATGTCAAAAAAAATCTTAGGCTTTCTGTTCCAGGAGGCTGAAGATTTGCTATTTTCTGTATAACATGCAGGGCTTGAAGCTGTAGCCATCATCGGTTATGGTGAATCTTCTTTTTTAAATTTTTGTTTGCCGCAATGTCACAATAACGTATTTTCCCATTTCTTCTACATCATTCATGTTTGAGGAGAGAATTTCGTCACATCAACAACATCCAAAAATCCCCAATATTGTCACAATTTTACAAATTTACAAATAAGAAACAAATAAAATATAAAACAATATACGCAAGGTAACGGGTTTTACTGGCTCCATTCGCCAGTAAAAACCCTCTTACCTTGCTAGTAATGTTATAGACTGCTACCTCGTCATAATATAACTTCTTCAATCTTCAAGTCAATTTGTGTATCGCATTTATTCTCATGCTCATTTTTTTTTCTAGGAATTGGAGAGCCCGTTCAAAATCATAGGGTTTTCTGCTAACCCTATAATTGCAAACATTACAAAAGTGGTTATTCTTTCTGCTTTCTCAGGTGTTCTATCTGACATGCTGGGATTCAAACTTAAATTGCACAAAATCAAAATTAAATAGGAGTATTACAGTCTGCTGATCCATGAAGACAATGCTTGGAAAGTCCATGATTACTTCTTAGGGTTGCAAACTAGGGCATCTCTTGTCAACAACGCTTCACCAACAGGACTGCATCATATGTTGGTATGAAATGATTGCATGAGGCATTTCTGAAAATGCCTTGACATTATATCGATATGCTGACATATCCTTGGTATAAATTATTAAGAGAATAATAATGGTAGATATTTTCAGAAATGTTCAGTTTTTTCTCTTGAAAATCATATTAGCTAAACGCTTATTCAAGGAATCTGTAGATGTTTCTTCTATTTGAGGTGATATTAGAGTAGTGATATTAATTTTAAGGAATTTTATCGTTCTCTAGCTCGAATTTTATTTATATGTGTAATATAATTAGAATTTTTCTGATTATTTTTTTTATTATGTTATAATAGTAATGCACTGACTTCAAATCTTAATTATAGATATACAGTAAATGGGTCTATTATTTCATTCTTCTTAATTAACCTTCGGATTTTTTCCCAATTTACCTGATGCTTGAAATTTTTTCATCGAGTAATAGATTTATACGTGTAGTAAAAGTGTCTTTGTTGAAATAACGTTGTTTTTTCTTAAATTGTAATCTTGGAACGATTGTAACTATAAGTTTCACCACCGTTTACTTAGATTCAGCTACTGCTTCTCCAGCAAACCTGTACTTTATGCCTTCATCTGTCCTATAACCAAAGCTGTTCACCTAGAGTTGGCGTCGATGTTGTCCTCCAAATCATTCATTGCCCTCTGAATTCAATTTTTATTAATCTTTTTGCCAACAGGACACACTTCATAGGTGTACATAACTTCCTTTGTGATCTACACACCTCATTAGGATCTAATCTGATAAACGTCTATGTATTGTCTATGAAATTATATGAAATATGGACATCAAGTTGAAGAGATCTTCGTATCACAGATAAATGGAAATTTTTTTTATTGAATTTCATGAGTTTTTTCTCATTTTTACTTTCATCTTAGTGAATTGTTATAAATTTTTCTGCTACACTCAAAACTTTTCATTCATCATGAAAACGATAGATGTTATCGAATCATGGTTATGAGATGGTCACTAACAGATGATGGAATTCGCCAAAACAAATTAGACCTGGTTTAGGTCACATATATACAGGGTGAGTCTTTGACCACGGCGTTAATTTTAACCATAGGTTCTTGAGATCGAAAGAAACACTTTTTTCCCATACCGTTTTTCTATATTCACCTGCGTTAAAAAGTTACAAGCATTTTGAGTTTTCACATTGGGTGAATACCCCTCTGTAGTCCAGTTTTAGTTTGAATGAAAATTACTTTCCACAGCATCCACTATTGAATCTGAATTGTTTAAAAACATTATTTTCCCTCAAAGAAATGATTCACTCACTCATGTTTCATCAGATGATTATATCGATTTAATTCTTTTCAACTTCAAATATCTCAAATATGGTGCAATTTATGAAAAAAGATGACGAATGATTTTATCTGCAAAAAAGACTTAATGATTTTAGGAAGTACAAGATACGGACCTTTAGTTCAAGTGATATCTTTTTTTCATGCAATTTAACGAAACTGTACAGTAGTAGTAAGAAACCCGCAAGAAATGGAATAAATCTATTGATGCCAAAATATGTGTGGTCAAAGACTCACCCCGTATTATCAATATTTTTACTGAATCTAAGTTTTGGTTGAAAAGTGGCTCCCAAGTATTTTACTTGATGCGACTTGGTAGCATCAAGTTTTAGTTTGCGCGTTGACATCCAGGCATTTAGATTATTTAAGTTATTTGAACGTTCGACAATTAGGTCCATAACTTCTCTTGAGCTCAATATCGCAAAATCGTGTGCAAATTATAGGACCACGATATCATCAGCAAATATCTCTTCAGGGCATAGGGAGTACAAATCGAAAAGAAGAGGACTCAATGACGATCCCTGCACAAGGCTATTCGCAGAGGCTCCTGTGATGCTAACAATTTTATTTTTACATATCTGATATATCAAATTAGCTCTATTACGGTGAACACCTACAGCCAAATTTCTGAGATGATGTTTTAGGTAAATCATTGAGACATAATTTGAAAAGTAATGGCGCTAGAACTGATCCTTGTGAAACACTGTTTTTCAATGTCTTAACATTGTTACTCTTATTGTCAACAAAAACACGAAACCTTCTATCAGAATACATATTTTCTAATAATCCTACCATTTTCCCACACTCCAAATAGGTACAGAGTTTGAAAATCAGTCCATCTTTCCAAACAGTGTCATATGCCGAAGATAAGGCTGAGAATCTGATCTGAACAATTTATAATTTCCCTAAATATGTACGAACTCGCTGTTTATTCCTTAGTAATTTGCTGTTTAAACCCACCTTCATCTGAATCTTATTCGAAAATCTTTTCCCAAATCATAGTGTGTTCAAATCATTTAAATCTGTATTCCATATTTTTATTCACACTTCACTCTCTTATTCATATAATATAAAAACATGAGAACATTATGAACTCTAAAATCCCACCACCGAACAGCTGTTCTGCCAAATTCGAAATTAATCATTCTTCTTATCTTGAATAGGCTCCTCTTCTTCCATTTGCTGTACATCGGCTCCTTGTTCTTGTGATTCGAGATTCCTCCTCATCTCCTCTTCTTCCAACTCTTTCTTCAGGTGTTTAGGTAACCAAAAACAAGCATAAACAAGTTTAATCAATATCCAGGTAACCCCCTGCCAATAACAGATAAGACATTGAATCAACAACCATTTTAAAAATGTCTACAGTAACTTTTTGGTGCTTCATGAAATGATTGGTTTACGGAAACGAAAATTATATAAGTATTGAAGCATAATATATAGGTATCCTTGAAAAGATGCTTGGTAACCTAGTGAGCTTCAATGACAACAGTTTATTGAAAAATCAATAGAAATGCAAGGAATGGTGGAACTCCAGAATATTTGTGTTATGCTGATGCCTGATTGCAAATTTAATTATCCTGTTTTTGCGCACTTACGTTTTACCTACGAGGTTGGATTGATAAGTACCCGTATTTGGGACCAGTGGGAACTGTAGATAAAAAATCTATACACCGTCTTTTAGTACCATCCTCCAACGACGTCTGTTAAAATTTCGCACGAATTCATCGAGTAGTTTCGATTTGCCGACATTTCATTGTAAATGATTTCGTGTTATTTTGAAAAGTGGAAAAAGAGCAATATCGTTCAGTGATTCGATTCCTGTATTTGGAAGTGAAGGCGTTTGAAGAAATCAAAGATACGTTGGTAGATGTTTACGAGAACCGTGCATCTTCGATGACGACCATCAGATATTAGTTCAATTAATTCAAACTGGGCCGAACATCATATTCGACGAGGATCGCACAACGTCAGAATAAGGGCGTTATATATGATAAAATCCATTATATCGTATTGGACGATCACCGAGTGAAGATTAGAAAGATTACTGAGATGCTAAACATTTCATACGAATATTTTACATCAACATTTAGAGGCAAGATGGGATACCCGTTTATTGACAGTGGACCAAAAACGAAATCGCGTAACAACTTCGACCCCGTCAGCATGATACATCATAGAAACATTTCATATGAAATATTGGTGAATCATTGTGAAACATTCTAAGTAATGTTTCAAGAACATATCGTAAACGTTTAAATAGAACATAATCATCATTTTTCTTTAGTAATCTCAGCATATGATCAGAATTTAGTAGATAAACGACAAATGGGCGGAGCTTAAGATCTTATTTACGGCACTGCTGAAAGAGGGGGGCGACAATAGACGATCAATCAGGTTTCTGATTGGCCAGGGACTTATCCCGCTAAATGTCCTTGTTTTGTCACTGAATCATCATGTTTTTGTGCTCATCTCAAGAAATGATCAGAATTCTGTAGTTAAACGACAGATGCGCGGGGCTTGTGATCTTATTGTCACAACTGTTGAAAAAGGGAAGGAGACAATAGACAATCAGGTTTCTGACTGGCCAGGGACTTATGCTCTGGTTTGAGTACTTTTTCCCATACCGTTTTTCCATATTAGCTGCGTTAAAAAGTTAAAAGCATTTTAAGTTTTCACATTGGGCAAATACCCCTCCGTAGTCCAGTTTAGTTTGAATGAAAATTACCTTCCACAGCATCCACTATTGATTCTTAATTGTTCAAAAACATTATTTTCCCTCTAAGAAATGATTCACTCACTCATGTTTCATCTGATGATTATTTCGATATAATTCCTTTCAACTTAAAATATCTCAAGAATGGTGCAATTTAGGAAAAAAGATGACGAATGATTTTATCTGCAGAAAGGACTAATTATTCAAGGAAGTACAAGATACGGACCTTTAGTTCAAGTTATATTTGTTTTTCATGCAATTTAACCAATCTGTAGGTACAGTAGTAGAACGTATCGTGAACGTTTAAACAGAACATAGCTTTGTTTTAAAACATAATCATCATTTTGTGGTAATAATCTCAGGATATGATCAGAAATTAGTGGTTAAACGACAAATGAGCGGAGCTTAAGATCTTATTTGTCGGCACTGCTCAAAGAGAGGGGCGACAATAGACGATCAGTTTTCTGATTGGCCAGAACTCATCCCGCTTAATTCCCTCGTTTTAGTATTGATTCATCATGTTTTTTTTAAATCCCAGTGAATGATCCGAATTTAGTATTTAAATGACAGATGGGCGGGATTGAGATCTTATTGTCACTACTGTGAAAAAAGGAGGAACAATAGACGATCAGGTTTCTGACTAGCCAGGGACTTATGCCGCTTAATACCCTTGTTTTGGCACTGAGTCATCATGTTTTTGAAATAGAATCATTAAAGCATCAGAATTTAGTGGTTGAAGGACAGATGGTGGGGCTTAAAATCTAATTGACGGCACTGTTAAGAGTGGGAGGAGGGGAAAATAGACGATCAGGTTTCTGATTGGCCAGGTACTTATCCCGCTAAATGCCCTTGTTTTGTCACTGAATCATCATGTTTATGTGCTCATTTCAAGAAATGATCAGAATTTAGTAGTTAAACGACAGATGGGCGAAACTTAAGATCTCATTGTTTGCACTATAAAAAGGAGGAGGGGAAATTAGATGATTAGGTTTCTGATTGGCCAACGACTTATCCTGCTAATTTTTTTATTTTTCCTTCTCTTTAATGTGCCAACAACTGGGTTATGTGCACAGTCTCTACGTAGTATTATTAATTCTGTTTTTTGTGAACTGGGCGTTGGACGAACACAACAACCATGACTTCAGGGGGACTCGAACCCCCCACCTACGGAACTCCAGTCGACTCTCTAGCCGACTGGACCACCGAGGCGGTCATATCCTGCTAATTGCCCTCGTTTTAGTATTGACTTATCATGTTTTTTTTTAATCTCAGTAAATGATCCGAATTTAGTATTTAAACGACATATGGGCTGGACTTGAGATCTTATTGTCGCCACTGTAAAAAAAAAGGGGGAGGCGACAATATAGTCGATAAAGTTTCTGATTGGTCAATGACTTATCTTGCTGAATGCCCTTGTTTTAGTACCGAATCATCATGTTTTTGTTATAATCTCAGGAAATGATCAGAATTCAGTAGTTGAACGACAAGTGGGCGGGCCTTTAGATCCTGTTGTCGGCACTGTATAAAGAAGGAGACGACAATAGACGATGGGGTTTCTGATTGACCAGCGACTTATTTTGATAATGCCCTTGTTTTAGTACTGAATCATGTTTTTTTAATAATCTCAGGAATTTACCTAGTAAACATGATACATCACAGATACATTCCATATGAGATATGGGTGAATCATTTTGAAAAATTTCTAAGTAATTTATTCAATATTGACAAGAACCTCATATTATTCCTGTTCATGGTTTAACAAGGAATGAAATCAAAATAGGGAACAGTGGAGAAATTCAAGGAGGCGTATGTTCAGCAGTGGACTTTAAGTGCTGCATGATGATGAACATCAAAAATTATTTCAATGAAAAATATCCCTGAAACATTCCAATCGCATGTTGAGTCACGTTACAAATAACATATATTAATGTTTCACTGAAACGTTTTTGGAAATACGTTTCGATAGAAACATGAATGTCTTCGCACATTAAGGATCATATAGATGTTTCTGAAACGTCTCTAGATCAATAAATGAAATGTTTCATATTTCAACAGGATTGTTCAGGATATGTTTCTGAGATGTAAAAGTGTTTACTGGGGAAGGACTGTCTGCACCTATTTAAGGTCAACCCAAACCAGTTTCTGCGGCGATTCGTAACATTTGACGAAGCTTGGATACCACTAAGAGGTCATCGCTGATACAGAGACCTATTTTGCAGAATTCGAGAAATTTAATTTTTGTACCGCGTGAAAAAGTTGGAATATCGCTGCGCTAAGTTTATCGATCTAAATGGAGACCATATTGAGATATAAATATGAAAAATTTCAAAAATTGACTATTCTTTTCAAACACGGGTACTTATCAAACTATCCTCTGAGACCGGCCGGTCGGACATACTTAAGTTTGGTCACGAATACATCATCAGTAAGCCGAACCCAATCGATTGAGACCATTTTCTATATATATTCGAAAATTACAGGCATTTGGCCAACACGATAGCAACCGAAATGTTTAAGATGGTACATTTGGCCTGAAAAATTGATTCATGGTTGAAGCGCTCTTCATACACCTGACTTCTTTCTTATGAAGTTTCACTCCCTCTTCAATTTTTAGCGGTTGAAGCGCCCCTCATAGAAGGTTAATTGCTCGTCCAAGCCTCAAATGTACGCCAAGTTCATCTAATAACTATAAGATAAGAAATATACGTGATGGCTCGTCTGAGATGGAACACCTTGTAAAAACATCTCATTTGAATGTAGCCGAGTATTCAGATTAAATTTGGAAAAAAATGGTCATAAACTCACCAGCTGACTCCACAGGTCCACTATTTCTTCAGTTTGGCCATTAAACATGCCATCGTCACATTCAGTAGTATCATTTTCGCCTTGCCGAATTCTTTCTTCCATCCTCCTCAATTCCTTTCCTATCAGATCCATATTTCGGTTAAATTTTCTCTTATTCGTTAATACGTGCATGAAAAACCAAACGGCTAGAGCTGAGCAAATAAGACAACAAAGAACACCGTTCCTAAAATCATTACTGCTCTCGTCAACCATAGTTCAAAATGAAGCGATAACATCATAATTTGAGACTTTTCGAATCGATTTATCGAATTTTCAACCTTTAAAATATGTATCTTCTCGGTATGCCACGTGGCTCGTCTTCCAAAGTTTCACTCATTAATGATGAACGGAGGTCATAAAATGAGAAATTTTTCCTTAATGTCGGTCATTTTTCAGGCAATAAGTGGTTATTTTATGAATTAGGAATGATCAAAGACTGACCCAATTATATATAGTGTAATGATTAAATAACTACTTGATCATTTGGATATCTTTATTCGATTGATTCTCCTATTCCGAATTCATTGAACTCGGATTGGTGTCCTACAAAATATATTGCAAGCTTGGCGTATTGACTAATACCAAGCCTGAATGAATAAACAATATTGTTCTCTTTAATTTGGAATTAATATACAGGTTGTTCAGGCTTTACACCTCCTTTCCTGAAGATGTCCGTTACAACGGCCGATTGTAAGGGCATCCAGGAATGTGAATTGTGAAACAAGCAATCAAATTAAGGAATAAAGACATAACAAAAGACATAACTAGGTACATATTACAACTCTGCTACATCTAGAATCACTATTAACTATCTACTACAATAAGGTATCGCTTCAACTAAAACTAGAGATTGTTATAACCCTACAATTATACCTAAATAATAAAATAACATGATAAGTAGTAATTTAATCAATAACACAAAAGTTCATCAATAGGGTGGTTGCAACCGTCGGGGACATAATAAAATAGTCAATAGGTATACCTCTTTACTGCGCAGGAAATATTTTTTCAACTCTATTTTTATGCATGGTAATATGCCTACCCTTGTCATCCTCAATTGTGCAGTTGACACCTTGTGTTTCAATTACTTTGAAGGGGCCGTCAAACCATGAATTCAATTTTTTTCTATCTTCGTTTGACGTCAGCACGAGATCACCGGGAACCAAACTTAAATTGTTTGATTTTTGGTCTAATTTTGATTTCCGCTCCTTCTTTACTTTGTCTAGAAATTTTTAGTTCTATTCAAGGCAAACTGAAGTCTGTAACGAGTTTCCTGGTCAAAGGCATCAAGATTGTATACTGGATCTATGCGAACTTTTGTGAACAATTCAGTATCTAGGTTTGCTTTCCTTGCGAAGACTAGTTCAAAAGGTGTATAGTTATGATAAGTACTTGGAGTAGTATTATAGCAGAATGCAAAATGTCTGGTCCAGATATCCCAGTCTGTAACTGTTTCGTTCACATACATCCGTATAAACTCATTTAGAACACGATGATTCCTTTCACAACCGCCTATAGTTTGGCTGTGGTAAGCTGTTGAGGTTTTATGACCCGAATTTAACAATTTAATAACATTTGTGAATACTTCGCTCTTATATTCGGTGCCCATGTCAGTTCTAACCTCCTTCATGGGGCCGTATATCAGAACAAAGTCATCTACTATTGCCCTCGCCACAGTTTTGGCTTCTTTATTGACAATTGGTATGATGGTTACATATTTCGTCAGTTCGCATTGAATAGTTACTGCATAAGAATTTCCAATGTTTGATTTTTGAAAAGGACCTATTGTATCAATGGATACAATGTCAAAAGCTCTTTGCGGTGTGGGAGTCAAGACTAGTGGTTCTATATGACCTTTACCTTTTTATTGATTTGACACTTATGACACTCTCTTGTGTATTTAGCTACGTCACGCGACATGCCTTTCCAAAATAGTGAGATTTCAATTTTTGAGCAGTCTTTTCTGTCCACTATGACCACCGTAGACAGGATTGTCATGAAATTTTGTCATTAATTGATGTCGTTCTTCTTTATCCTTAATTACTCTTCGCGGGCTACAAAGTACAATTTCAACATTTTTCAAAATATTTTGACCTACTTCCTTAAATTCATTTACAGTGCACTGTGTAAATAAGGCATCCTTCAAATTCATTCTTAATTGACCCAATTTTTTTCTCACTGGCGAAACGATTCAGCTCAGACAAAATTTGTGCTAACACAGGAATTTTGCCGTTAGTGATTAAAACAAGGTGAGAGCGCTCTTCTTTCTTTTATGAATGATTGTTATTGTAATATGATCTCGCGAGATTGTGAATTGTACTTGTGGTAATTTCAAACATCGAAATTATTCAACGCCTCCCGAACACGACACTCGGGTGTAGTAATGTTAGATGATATTGTTGAAGAATCAGTTTTACTTTTATTATAACTTGACCTTGACATTGACCTAGTTGCTGCTAGTATTTGTGAGTTATCAGCGTTTAGCTTTTTCAGATCCTCTATAGTTATGCGTGACAGGGCATCTGCAATCACGTTGTTTTCTCCTTTAACATATTCAATTTCGAAATTATATTCTTCTAAGTCTAATCTTATTCTCGTCAATTTGGAAGAAGGATCTCTCATTGAGAAAAGGTGAACTAGTGGTCGATGATCAGTTTTTACTAAAAATTTTTTAGCTCCGTATAGATAACATCTAAAATGCTTAATGCCAAAATGAACTGCTGTTAATTCCTTCAGGATTGTGGGTTTGTGTTTTTCCCTTACTGAATGTCTTCGAAGCGTATGCTATTGGAAGTTCATTACCGTCGAAATTTTGACATAACACTGCTCGCACGCGGTCTCGGAAGCATCTGTAATTAGTATGAATGGTTTGGAAAAATCCGGATACTGCAGAATTTGTGGACAAATCAATGCTTTTTTAATTTTTCGAAAGAATTTTGACATTCCTCGGTCCAAAGGAATTGTGTCCGTTTTCTAGTGAGCGTATTCAGAGGATGACATATTTCTGCAAAATTGGAATAAATCTGCGGTAGTAATTACAAAAAGCAACGAATCTTTTGATCTCTTCACTACTTTTTGGTATAGGGTATTTATTAATGACTTCAAATTTTGCTTCGTCCGGAAGAATTCCCTTATCTGTTATTTTATGACCTAAGAATGTTACTCTCATTTTTGAAAAAATTACACTTTGCAGGGTTCAGCTTTAGGTTGAATTTCCTACACGTTTCGAATACTTTTATCGCAAATTACTCATATGATGTTGAACGGAGCATCCTATAACTATCAAGTCATCCATATAAAGAAATGCTTTTTCGGGGCTCAATCCGGAAAAGGCAATAGACATCATTCTTTGAAAACTAGTTGGACTGACTGATAAACCAAAAGGAAGTCTTGTAAATCGGTATGATTGAGAATCAACACTGAATGACGTGATGTCTCTCGATTCCTCATCTAAGGAATTTGATGAAAACTACTCAAAAGATCGATGACTGAAAAGACCTTTGAGCGACCAAGATTGTCAAGTACATCCGAAATTCGTGGTAAAGAAATTTCCAAGCAACAAGCTTCTTATTTACACCCCTAAAATCTACCACTAACCGATATTTCTTACCGGAAGTTGACTTTTTATCGACAAGCAGTAACGGACTGTTGTAAGCTGAAAAAGACGGTTCGATAATTCTGTTATCTAAGAGGTTTTGGACCTGCCGATTGATTTCATTTTTTGAGAATAGGGCAGCCTATAGTTTTTATATAAACTGGTGTATTGTCTGTCATTTTGAGCTTTTGAGAATAAAAATTATTTGTTGTTAGTATATCCGTTTTTAAACCAAAAATATCCGAAAATTCCGAACAAAGTAATAGTACATCTTCTTTGACATAGTCCGGTATATCTGAATTGAGTTCACTCATTAACTGTGGAATTCGATCAATGTTTTCCTTTTCTACACTGTAAATATAGAATTCATTCAAATTTCTTGTCTGAATTTTGGAAGTGTCGACCAGGCATCTTCTAATGTTGTATTTACTATGCGAACAAGTTTATTAGATGGTGTTATTATGGTTCTCCTACGAATATTCCGGTGCAAGTTCCTTATTCATGACTAACTGATCCTCGGTTATATTGTCTAAACAGCGAATGTTTCTAACAACTTCGCATCGAGCTGGAATGAAAACTTGATTTTCTGCGGGCCATTCAAAATTGGAATAGTTATTTGGTATTCGTCCACCCTGACTCTCATAGTCCAATTGCCGTAATCGATAGCAACGTTATACTTTGCAAGAAAATCTCTACCCAAAATTCCGTCACCTGGTATCGGAAAATCGTCGTTGACTACGTGAAAAGCATGTTTTAGATCGTATTCTTCGACTGAAATGTAAGTTTCTACAACACCCAATGATTTGGTGAGTTCATCCGTAATTCCTCGAAGGTTACTCGCTTTTGAATTATCCACGAAAATGTCTGACCGTATTTTTCCTTTTTGAAAATTGAAATATCAGCACCTGTGTCGACAAAATACATATTTTCCATTCCTGTCATTTGAGTCGTAAGAATAACTATATTTGACAGTGACAAATTGATAGAAAAGACATTATCTAATTCATTGTGTTGCTTTGATTTTCCCCAATCGGACCCGTTGGGGACCGATTGGTTTTCCGAATTATTATCGTCGATATTTTCGAGATACCTTACCTGTCTAGTAGCATTTCCATATCGTCTGTACCCTCTCGAGTGACCACGACGATTTTGATTGCGGGTATTTTGTTCTGAGGGATTGTTATTATTTTGACGGTAATTCTGATTATACCTGTTTCCAATATCACGCCGATTTGAAAACCTCGCCTAGGACGCCTATATTGCCCGAAATAAAGTACATTGTTTTGGGGTTGATTGTTCGAAGCACTCACAAATTTCGATAAAACTTCTTGTACCGACTTAAATGAACCAGCTTCAACGACTAATTTTGCTCGTTCGTTATTAGAATTTTGCATGAGTGAGCGTACCGTGGCTTCCACAGAGTAATTTTCTGCAACTTCTCTGGGCACTCCTCGCTTATATACGCCTTTTGTAGTTTTTCCGATAAAACTTCTATTTCGGATGCAAAACTAGCAGGGTCTTTGTGATTTTGTCTACAGCTCGAAAGTCTGGCTGATAATAAACGAGAGCTTTCCCCTTTTATTCCGTTCCTCAATTTTGAAATTATATCATCAATGTCATTTTCCTCGGTGATCAGATCGCGAGCTTTCCCTGTTAACCGTGTTTTGATAAATGCAACTGCATTACCTTGACCGTTGGTACAGATGCTTTTCAAGAGCTCTAATGCATCCAGAAATGAACGTAAATTTTCAATTTTGCCGTCGAATTGATTAGGAAGTAATTTACTTGCCAAATTGAAAATTCACTTTCTGCAGTGGCCATAATTTCAAATGAGTTTTTACTTCTGAGTCCTCGTCTAAAACTAGTGGATCAATCTTTTCTAGGCATGAAGTTGGAACTTTAATCTTGACTCCCAGTACTTGAAATGAGCGTACTACTTTATCTCTACTATTAAGGAAAGAAGTTTTGCAAATTTGTTTATCGACGTTATCTAAAGTATCCCAAGTGTCTCTCAAAATCTGAGTTAAGTCATTGAATGAACTTACCAGGTTATCTCTAATATCTGCCCTTGTTGCCTCTGTTTTAGGGGACTTCTTTCTTCAAAATTCTTTTGCTAGTATTTTTCAATGAAACTGTTACCTGATCTAACTTTAAATTCAGCTCTTTGTTTTTAGTGTTCATGAGCCTGTGACATCGGTGGGCATATTACTTACTATATTATACTATAACCAATACGCAATAATTGTAATATCTATGATGGTTTTTCCATCCTCGGACCTTAAACATAGAACTGTTAATTGGATATTCAACATAGGTAAAATAAGAGTCAGTAATTAATTTCTTTAACAA